>JAIZAY010000085.1:0-144981 GCA_029531755.1 Holothuria leucospilota | reverse complement strand
GGGTGGAGAGGCATCCTTGTCAACTCATTTGAATCGATTGGGAACCCACACAAATGCCTTCAATTCATCTAATATTAAAGAAACTCAAACCTATTCGGTTACTCGAAAGGCGGAGTACTGGTTAACCTCTCCCCTTGCCTCTTTTTTGCAATATGTGCGCTGTAACAGGAAATTCCGTCAGTCTTATTTTTCAGAATGAACTGAACGAAGTCGCTGACCTGTGGAACATGCACCGCATACGGCGATGCAGGGAATGCCATAGCACCAAACGGGTCGCCCTTTCTGATGTACAATCTTCCCCAACCAGTTTGGTGGCACTGACCACCTGCAGAATGTATCTCGTCAGCAGGTTCGGTTGTGTAAAGACGAATGCACTTTTAGAGGCCGGTTACCTTGTGATGAAACGGTGTTTGAAATTGCATGCACAATAATGGCTGAGCATAATATAAGTCCACCAGAAGATACCAAGGAAGCCGAAGAAATTTACAAAATCCTGAGACGTTACATTCGTTTGCGATTATGATCGTAACTTCTGAAACACTTAAGTAAGGACTTTTGTCAAACACTCTGTCTGCGCTTTATTGGGCTCAGGCCCGGATACAGGTGGGGGCGCACCCGGCGCACGCCCCGTCCCCTTTTTCGATGACCAAAGATTTCTTGATCAACGATTTATATATATATATATATATATATATATATATATATATATATATATATATATATATATATATATATATATATGGGAAATATGCTTCCCAGATGCTGGAAAATCGCATCTAAGCGCATTTAGAATTCAAATTTTCTTGGGAGAGGACCCCCCTCCCCCCGCCGGCATTATTTTTTTTTTCGAAACGTGGGCAAATCGAGTTTTCAAAAAATTTTAAATTTGTTTCAGATTGAAGGTTAGGGTTAGATTTAAGGTTAGGATTACATGTATTGGGGTTATTTGGCCCGTTCTTTCATAACCCCGCGTCAGAATTACAAAAAAGGGGTCGAAAAGCTGTCATTTTGGAATTAGAGGTGTAGACTATTTCCAAGAAGCTGATTGGTCCACTGGCCAAATTTGGCCTGACTCGTCCTGGGAAAAAACTACGCCCCCGCCGTGGCATCGCGCCTTCGGCGCTAGCTCGTCGGCCTTCGGCCAACGATGTGTGCACCCCCCCTCTTTCTCAAAATCCTGGATCCGCGCCTGGAGCTTGATCTTGTAGAAAGCAACGGGCCACTGTGATTTACATAAAGCAGTGGCGTATCTTCTACACCGTAAATATTTGTGTTCGTTTTCAAGATTCCTTGCATGGAAGCCGGCATTTTTCAAAGTGATGGTATGCTAATGTTTTCGGTTGGATCTTTTTCTTTTATATATACTCAACATAACACCTGAGAAGTATCCCCAAAAGTTGGAACATGTTCCGTGTATTTACGAACGCAGGACTTAGTATTCTACTTCGGTCGTTTTCTAAGTGTGTCACTGTGTATACGGTATAGAACACACTTGTATCAAAATGATAATATGAACGTTTCTTCAGTTAGGATTATTCATTTATCATTGTCGATAATTTCCCCCTTTATTTGTCAGCATCTGTATTCTCGGACAAAAGAAATTGGAATGAACATATCTTTTGAATGACTTGTTAGTCATATACCTTTCAGTTCTGGCGTGCAAGGCCCGGTAGGCGTGGTTGTGTTGAAATCCGCAGAAGCCCGTACTGAAAGTTCTCGTGAATTAATAAATTAAAAGAAAGAAGTGAAAAGAGCATAATGTGTTTTATATACATTACCGTCACCTGGCCTAGACATGCAATATCTTTAATTATTACTTAACCATTTAGTTTCACCAATAATCTCTGTCCATAACATAACATAGTAGGCCGTGGGCCAGAGTGGAATATAAGGCCTAAAAATTGGATTTCGTGCTACAAAATCTGGCACAACTCAAAAACACATTAGAGTTGTAGTAAAGGCCCTTCTGCATCAGAAACCATCGATCCACACGCCTGAATCCGGTACGTTGGAAGTCTGTCTGCCGTTGAACATCATGTGTCATATTATGCTAATTCAACAATTTGTGCTGTTTTACCATATACTCTGCGTATGTTGAAGTGCTCGATTGCCATTCAACTTATGAATCTCTCCTTAGTAATAATTTTGTTTTATAATTGGGAGTTATAAATGCTGAATGGATTCAGATTCCAGTTCATTTCAATAAATTACAGTCTAATATGAGCTGTGCTACCCTTCGCATAGGCTTCGACCATTCTTTGGAAATCCCGATGATAAAAAGCCCCCCTTGATGGTAATGAAGTGATCCCACTTATGGCGGGCAGGGCAATATGCGCGCTGCAGGATTTAAGGTCCCTACGCTCCGACGTTATAAATAAGTTATCAATAACGAGTTGCAAGAGTTTTCTTGGGTTAGAACGACTGGATATTTATTGATGATGAACTTCAAGAGAACACAATAAACCTAATCTACAATATTTACAATAAGGTATCACGACATGTGACAATATGTTTGGCATATCTTGTACCTATTCTTACACAAGGGGAAATCTCTTTTCTTGTAAAACATGCATGTTACTGCAAATTCTCATTTCTCTAATAATACAATTACATAACATCTGCAACTAATTTCTCTTTAATACCAATACCATATGCTTCTCACTAAACTTCCATACAGTACCTACCCACTCAAGACACAACCCATGTAGTCATTTTGAACATGTAAATACTCTTCAATAAAATTCTACAATACACCTCATAAAATACCAGTGTACACAACAGACTCGTATTCAATATGAAATGTGTAGAATGCAATTCCTCCAAGGCATCTCACTGTACTCTAAAGTTAACATTCCATTACAGTCTGGGAACTCCTGTCAACTATGTAGGATTTCACCTTATATTCCCCGATGTAAGGATCTCATGCTAGTCAAACCAAGGAATACTACATTCATCTCATTAAAACCACAATAGCAGATTAACATACATTAACCTACTCAGATTAAAACCCATAAAGTGACTAAATAATCTTCTCCTATGACATAACGTACAATGATAACCACATTTACTACTCATCACTTAGCTTAATTCCAGTAATCTATACACAGACTTAAAAACTAATGAAACTCAAGTGCAGGGTTTCCCCTAGCATTCTTTTTGTGAGGCAGCCACCTCGTAGTTTTTGGCCACCACCTCACATAAATTTGCTGTAATTGCCACCTGTACTGTACTAGCTGTTGAAGTATTGATATTCTCCCTAACCATAGTGCCAAAGCTGGCACCATATTACCCACATGGACTCATTCCACCTCACACTCTCTAAAGCCCAGGGGAAACCCTGCAAGTGCATCGATTCTGCAGCTTGTTAACTATTCCCTTGACACCCTTGGTCTTTGGCCAGGCTAAAAAGATACACCTCATGACTCATGTGCCTTCAATGAGGATCCTTTTTCCTTCGAAGCATGATTTCAGTAAAAAACAACTAATACAATATGAATACAGTTAGATGAGGTTTTACGGCTCAGTTTCTAACCATATGGTTTAAGTTGGGCCGGCCACGGCCTTTTTTCCAGTTGTGGCTCACTGGCTTGTTCTCTCTACTCCACTGCTTATGCTGAGCACCAAGCACAATGGCAGTAGGTTCCATTTTTAAAGTCTTTGGTATGAATATAAACCACTAAGAATAATGCTGAACT
This sequence comes from Holothuria leucospilota, assembly GCA_029531755.1. Taxonomy (NCBI): domain Eukaryota; kingdom Metazoa; phylum Echinodermata; class Holothuroidea; order Aspidochirotida; family Holothuriidae; genus Holothuria; species Holothuria leucospilota. The sequence goes on along the minus strand of JAIZAY010000085.1, from coordinate 141,286 downwards.
ATCACATAGCTCTTTCACTGTAAACAATAAACAATAGCCTTCATTCATTATCCCAATGACTCATCACTGAACAGCTGACATTACCTAAGCAACATAGCACCCTCCATGGACCAAGGGTGGCGCCAGCAGGGGCCATGGCCCCCGTCGGGGAAGGCTGCCCCCCCCCCCCCATCTGGGAAATTTTCCAGTTTCGTCAGGGAGCCATAATCAGTACAATGAAATATGTAATCCCAATGACCGTCCACAGTCACCCCAACAATCTCCTCGATTTTGCTCATAGGAAGGACATATTCTTCAATAAAGACCCCAAATAATCCAATTTTCCTTAAAAAGAACCCAATTTCTCAAATTTTCTTCCAGAAAAATTCAAACTTTTCAAAACTTCTTCAATAAAACGCAGAAAGTTTCAAAATTTTGTAAAAAAAGCCAAATATGTTTCCGCATGCTTCATGCCCCCAAATTTTGTATTCCTCACTCTATTGTCAACTCATTGCCTTTGTCTGGGCTTTGGGTTGGGGGCCCCCAGTCAGGCAAATACTGGCGCCACCCCTGCCATAGACCACATGGCCCTAATCAAAGAAATCCCTTTGTTCTCAACCCTTGCCCTAAATTGGCTCAATTTTCTCAAGCACTTACAGTATTCATGAGAACAAAATATAAACATCACATGTCTAAAAATACTTCACACAACATTATGATTACATTTCCTGTTCATATGCACTTTAATTACTGTGCTCCACATATTCTTCTGAATTCCCTGTTACCCCATACCAACAGTCTAATATACACAGGATGTGATAACTGAGTGTAACTAGGGCCTACAATCTTGGACAAAACTTGTTGGAACACCCCCTGCACCCCTGTACAATGTTGGAGATAACAATGTCATTTGGACAAAAACAGTGTACTCGGGGGATGGGGTTTTCGTAAATCGTACACGACATCATACAGTACATGGTACAATAAAGGGAGGTGTTCCAACAGTTTTGGCAAAGATTGTAGCCTTAACTGGGGCCACACTACAATTTCAATACAATCTTTCATTACAAATCTAGGACAAATTATTTCTTATTTACATAAAATCACTTTAAGCGGTATCTTCTGTTCCTGGTAGACTTGCTTGCGACTTTAACTCATAATGCATGGGGCGGACATCTCAGAGATTGGTCGCAATACGTGAAATGATCAAAGGTCTCCAGCATCTCACAACAGGTTCTAAAACATCTTTCATGACAGGTAAGGCTGCAACAGCCTAACAGGATACAGATCCCTTCAGAGTCCAGTGGCAGCATGGCAACTCAAAAGTTGCCAACAGGATACAATCCAAAACTGCCTAGGTCAATGAAAAATAATGCCCGACATCAACAGTACCTAGTAACCATCTTTACGGATATTTCATGACGGGATACGGGGCATCTTTTAGGTGAAAAAGCTGATTTTTACGAGCCCAAACCAGAAGTAATCTCCAGTCAAAAGCTAAACAGTGTGGCTGCCAGAAGAAGACTGAGGCACTCACACTACATATTCTTGTAGCATACATGCAAATTATCATTCAACGGTTACATAATCACTATGGTACGCCAAAACAGTCAAAATTCCACTTCCTTACAGTAACCTCTTCAGATGGGTAGAACATAGTCTGATTCAGCCTGCAGCAAGATCATAGAAAACAGCAAGGAAGGATATTCTGAGACCTTTCAGTGGAATGAAAGCACCTGAAAGAACAAAAGTTATGATGTATAAAAATAACTGATGGCTCAGCTCCTTTTCAAGGACTGCTCAGAGTATGAGGCAAGGCAGGCTTGTAACCTCTATCATCTTACCCTGCTTTCTGAACTGTATTTGTGCAAGTCAACACACTATGGATATATATGAAACTACTAACCTTTACCTATTTATTAAGTTTGAGAGCAGTGGTAGCAGCCTATCCATCACCACTATGAACCTATGTAATGATTTTTTAGTGTGAAATTTGCAACAGTTCATGAACTTTTGGAGATCCTGAGACCGAAATGTGAAGTCACTCACAAATTCTATACTAATACAAAATTTTTCCTAAGGCTACAACTCACAAGCAAGTAATAAAGGAGTCACCTTCATAAGGGCACCAAATACTCAAGTTCCTGATGTTTTCAGATGTTTTGATGTTATTCCTATCAAATGGGTGAAGGTGATCTTGAGTGTGACAGCATCGCATTCAACAGAATTCAACAGGGAGGGCAACTTCCCAAACAATCAGTGGAACGTACCTGAAAGAACAAGAGTTACTCTGAATGAACACCACCAATGGCTCACTTCTCCACCAGCGAACACAGCTAGCAAGGCTATATATAAATATAAATATATTACTAAGGTCAGCTTTTAGCCTAAATTTGGATCACAGTGGTAGAAAACTGTTCAGTATCACCACAGAGTAGTATGAGCCCAACCAATGTACATACTCATTTCCCTCACTGCAGTACAGCTCCTAGATTCCCAAGAAATTCATTTCAATGCATCTATGTAGATGGGCCAACTTCAGGACAATATTCAACATGCGGGTGAAAAAAAAAACATTCACTCACAAGAACTGAGAATACCACTGGGCACTAGATTAAAAACAGAACATAGGAGTTACTGTACCTTAATATTGTCAGGTATCCCAACATATCATGTTCCAAGACTGGTTGTTGTAATCTGTGTCAGCACAATTCGCAGAATCAACTTCAGAGGGTTACTTTCCAAGCTCTTAGTTGAATTAGTACCTGGAAGAACAAGTATAATAATTTTCATTCCTATCTGAACAGGAACAGTGGACTGTGGCAAGGCAGTTGTGTAACTTTCAAAATATCATTCTGCTTGGTTGGCTATGTATTGGTTATTTTGCTGTGTGGAACACTGTATCAAGTTCCATATGTGACGAAAAATCTCCTATTTTTCATCCTCTCTCCTAATTACTGATGAGAGAGATACTGTAGCTGCAATGCATCTGCCACCACTGCAGAACATCCATGATGCATATAGCCATGAACCTTTTTCCTGGCCCATTATGTTTCCATATTGCACCAAAATCAGCAATTGTGTTACAGTTGTTGATTAGTCCAGTAAATATGAACTACCCACAATTTAAAATAGCTTCACTTCAGCAAGTCAGGTAGAAGGTAGAATTCAATTAACCTTCAATATCCTGCTGGAAATAAAAATCTTTGTTAGAGCCTACAAATTACAAGCAAAGATGTTACGGCTACTTATACCTCATAACCAGGATCCGAAGATACTGACCACCACTGATCCGTTCACATCATGTTAGTGTGATGTGTATCCTCTTGCCTATCTAGTTGTCTCGTTTGCTTGTTTTTTTTTCAGTGTGGCACAGTAAACAACTATCAGGAAACATGTGATGCCTACCCATGGGTTGGGAGTGGAATTTGTATGAATGCTTTCAGACCTGAAAACTCCTTTCCTACAGTACTTGGCTCTTGGAGAGCCAAGTATGGTAGGAAAGGAGTTTTCTCCTGTACATGTTGGTTCATCCTCACTGTTATTACCTAAATTCTCTTCTGTTGTTTTGAGAAGGAAAAAATGACAAAAAACCTAGGCGAAGTTTTCCATGTCTGGCACTGAAATACAGTAGTACTGTACTACCCTCAAACTATCTGCATTATCTGTTAGATAACCCACAATGTAAAAATAAACTTGTAGTTTATTAAGCTTTGCTGAATAATCAATGTGGGTGTAGAAAAAAGACTATTATTTTGGTGCAGAGATTCACCCAAATTCAATGCTAGATATGCATCCCCATACTACCACTGAATTTTCAAGATAACATAACATAACATACCAGGTTAAAGGGCAAAGGAGGGCTAAGGCCCCATAAGATGCCCTGAAGTCCATACAACCTTAACTGAAAACAAAGAACCAACCAACACCAAACGAGCCCAGCACAATTATATTCTACCACGCTTATGGAAGAACTTGTCAATGTTAACCTTAAAGCAGTGCACAGATGTGGAGTTAACTACCCATTCAAGCAGACTATTCCACTCGTTAACAACTCTATGAGAAAAGCTGAACTTCCTAATGTCGAGCCTTGCAAAACACTTAACTAGCTTCTTACTATGGCCTCGAACCAGAGAATCACATTGAACCTTTAAATAATTGCAAGATGACAAAGGATTCCTTTCAGAGAGAAATTTGTACACCTGAAGCATGTCCCCCCTAATCCTCCTCAACTCCAGGGTGGTAAGCTCAAGAGGCTTAAGTCTAACATGATAAGGTAGGTGTCTCACCTCGGGTATAAGGCGAGTGGCTCTCCTCTGAACTTGCTCTAAAAGAAGCTTGTCCTTTTCATAGAAGGGACTCCAAGCCTGGGCTGCATAGTCAAGGTGGGGTCTTACCAACTGCTTATACAGATTTAGTACAATTTCTTTACTAAAGCTACTGAAATTCCTCTTGATCAATCCAAGCACCCTATTAGCCCTAGCAGCAGCAGCTGCAAACTGTCTAGATGGCTTTAAATCACCTGTAATAACTAGACCCAGATCCTTCTCAAAAGTCACACCACTCAGAATACTACCATTCATGTTATTATCATAGCTGAAGTTTTTAGGACCAAAGTGAAGGACTTTGCACTTATCTGCATTAAAAGACATTACCAAGTCTGAGACCATTAAAACAACCTATCCATGGCAAGAATTCCCCAGAATGAACTTGTTCACCACCTTTCTTGCCATATATTCAACAGCATGTAAAATTTTATTTGGGCTTGCATATCTGTGACATTTAAGCATACATTTTTGAAACAATTCAATAAGCTTGCACAACTGTGGCAATTCGATAAGTTTGTATATCTGTGAGATTTTGCTCTCTGACCACCTCCAATAGTAGTTCAACAACAGCTAACTTTCCACTGGGAAAGGCATTGGCTTGATTATCATAATCTGGTATATTATACCGTAAATAACACTGGAATATACCATGGCAATGTATTCTCACCTATCCAAACATGGGCTAGTATGTTGTAGGCCTACTAAAGATCTAGCTAGGCCCTACATTCATCGCAGCATGACAATCAAGCACACAGAGGGCTGATTACACAGATCCTTAGTGATAATGAAAAAATGACACACAATTTGTACAGGACTGCTGTTTCTGGAAGTGTTAACCAAATATTTCAACTTTTCACAAAATGTTCTCCAGTCAGCTAATAAAAATTTTTGAACACTGTATGTGTAGTGTTACTTCTGATCTGCTTTTGAGTTTCTGATTTTAGAGATGACAATATTATGATCATAAAAATATATGGGACAGGCCTTTTTGTTTGTCTTGGATCCAGATGGAATTCACTCCAGAACACCCCACCACTCCAGTGTTCAATACAATGTCCCCGCCCACAATGGGAGTGCAGCCAGGCATTCCGTTCTTCTGAGAACCCATAATAAATAATCAGAAGAATGGTGGGGTAATCTGGAGTTGTGCCCTACTTGGTTGCAGTGCTGAACACACCGTGTCATTGATCACATCCAATCAATAAAGAGCACTGGCTAGGCTAGGCCTGTTTCAGTTTATTCTGTTTACATCTCTTGAGGTGCGAGAATCATAATACAATATTTACAAAAAGTTGCAAAAAGGGAAAAAACAATACAAGTTTACAAAATTCACAAAATAAGAAGAAAGAGAAAAAAGAGAGAAAAACAAGAAACATAAGTATGACCTGGGAAGCTTGGTAGCAAAAGACCTATGCCACCAGCCTAAACAGAAAGGTGAATTAATTAGCTAAAGGATTTCATAATAACAATTACAAACTTAGTGAGATTTCTGAGAATGGATCTTTTTCTAGTCTGAAAGAGTTGTCTCATTTTAATTGCATTTGAGTTAACTGTAAAAAAAACGTTTTAAGAAAATTTTTCTTTCCTTCTGAAACCTATTACATTCAAATAAGTAATGAAATTCATCCCCTAGTTTCTCGGTACTACAATAATGGCAAATTCTTTCGTTAAAAGTGATGTTGAGAAATCTTCCAGTGACAACAGGGAGTTTGTGATTAGCACATCGGAACTTGCACAAATTTATACAGTCTTTAATAGGTAAGCAAACAAGATATCTTTCTAGTTCTAATTTTGTCTTAAAAATACGATAGTTCTTGCACTGGGAGTTATTGAACACTTCTGAGAGCCAATCTTGCTCATACATATCAGAAAGTCTCCTGTTAAGTGAATTTTTAAGCCAATTAATGTCAATAAGAGTTTCATTATTATTAGTCGCAAAATTCCAAACATATGACATACCAGAATAATCAAGAATACTTTTAACCTTTATGATCCATCCAGAACTATAAATACCTTTCTCATGCAGGGTTCTTAAGAGGTTGTACAGGGTGTATGAAAGCTTATATTTACTACCGTTAACAATTCTTGCCCAAAACGTGACCATTCTTACTTCAATTGTCTTAATTAGCCTGTGTCTACCCAATTCCCCGTATACCATGCAATTGGCAGTATAATTATGAACTTTGAGAATTTTTTTTGCAGAATTTCATATGAAACGATTCAACTTGCGAAATATCTTCAAAACCCCAAACTTCACACCCATACAAGAGGACAGGAAGAACAATTTGATCAAAAAGTTGTAACTGTATGTCAAGGGGCAACTGCAAGTCATAGGACTTAGCCAAGAGACTATAGAGGGCACCTCTTGCTTGGTTGACTTGCTTTTTCTTAGCTTTATTAAACTTATTATTATAATTGAACACAGTTCCTAGATAGGTGTAGTCATCAACAATTTCAAGTACAACATTATCAAATTTAAACACAGGCCTTTTTCTTACTTTACCTTTGGAGAAGATTACAACTTTCGTTTTACGTGCATTAACTGTTAGTTTCCATCTGTCACAATATAACTTAAGTGCATCTAATGCAAGTTGTAGGTCACGATTATTTTCAGCCAGCACAATAGTATCATCAGCATACAGGAGGCAGAAAAGTCTAAAAAACACTTCGACATCATTATTACTTAAGTGGCATTTCACAGATTCTGAGAGCTTAGTTAAGCCTTGATAGTACTTACTGATGAATAATTCAAAGTCATTTAAATACAGGGCAAACAAAACTGGGGAAAGGTTTTCACCTTGTCTGACCCCAACATTACAAAAGAAATAATCAGACTGCTGATCGTTGTTCTGGACAAACGACTTTGCGTTTTGATATAAGTTACGAATGACGTTCAGAACTTTACCATTAATACCATAAGAAATTAGTTTGAGCCATAATGACGCTTGATTAACTAAATCAAAAGCTTTTTTATAATCTATGAATGCACAGTAAAGCCGGCTTCTTTTCATTTGATAGAGGTCTATAACTGTATGCAGAACAAAAATGTGATCAATGGTAGAATAATTACTCCTGAACCCAGCTTGCTCGTCCCCCAATATCCCCGCATATTGCAAATAAGTATGAATTCTGTCATTAAGAATAGCTGTAAAAAGTTTACCCAAGCAACTTAATAAAGTAATACCTCGATAATTATCGACATCATGAGGTAAGCCTTTGCCTTTGAAAATTGGTTTAACAACACCAATAGTCCAAGTTGTTGGAATAATCCCAGTATTAATTACTAAATTAAATAAAGAAGTGATTAAGTTAACAACAGAAACTGGGCTATTCATCAGAAACTCATTTTTTATCAAGTCAATGCCAGGAGCTTTATTATTACTTAACTTTTTAATCTGATTTACCACTTCAGAAAAATCAATAGGTTTGTTCAATTCCTCATTGATTGAAGAAGGACTTGGGCAAGGTATACTATCATCGTCATTTTCACAACACGTCTCATGCAAATTTTTGAAATGGGCCAAGAATGTTTCAATTGGAATATCATTTACTGGATATACTGACTTAGTATTACTACTTGCCTTGTTAATTAACTCCCAATACATTCTTGGATTTGAACATTTTAAATTCCTTATTTCATTATGGAGAGCGTCATAATAGGTACTCTTTGCATTTTTCAGAACTCTTTTATACTTAATAGACATAACTTTTAACTCATTCTTAGTGACATCACTTCTAGTTTTACTGTGAATTCGTTTACATTTGAAATAATCCTCCCTTGCCCTACTACAGTCACTATTAAACCACTTGTTACTTGCCTTCGTATCCTTGAATTGTCAACCTAGCCTAGTCCATAGGCACTTGCAACGTTATGTTAGCCTGTTGTACTATAAAATACTGTTTTCAACTGTTTGTTTAGTACGGTAGGCTAGCATAACATTACAAGTGCATGTGGACTTGGTCTAACGTTAGGCCCTAACTTAGACGGTGCTAGAATTATTGGTTGGTGGCTCACCTTGGTTCTAAACAGATTTTGTCAACGCCTTTTTCTTCCTGGTAATTTTCTGTGAATCACAGAACCTCTTGTAACGGTCAACGTGATATATCCTAGGCTAGCTGAAGTCCGACGTTACTTGTAATGTTGCATCAATGGGCACTTCGCCTAACGTTAGGATCTTCGTTCATGTTTCTTCAGTGTTTCGTTAGCTGCTCCTCTTTCTTTCGATTTGTATTTCAGCCATTTGACGGCACATCGTGTAAATATATTCCATGTGTCTTCTGTGAAGGTTTTAAATTTACTTTTCGTCCATGGAACGATGTGCATGGAACAAAATTCTGGCCACTCCTGACGTTCTGCGTCGATGACATGGAGGTCGCCATATTGGAGTAGTATACCTAATTTAACGAACCCTCTGATTGGCTGAAAGTCATCAATAGGTCTTTTGCTCTCACTATTCTCATCACTGATTGGCTGAATTTCGTAAGAAAATCATGTTAAAATTTGCCATCTTTTTCCTAATTTTTCACCAAAATACCAATTTCGCACGTGTGGATTGATGATTCCTGGATCTATATGTGTTTTGACACCTAGCTATGAAGGAATTGTGTTGTGCCGGATTCTGTTGCACGAAACAGCAGAAAAATCGCTGTTGGCCCACGGCCTATAGGGGTAGGAAGCTTTTTGAAAGTGAAGGGGTCGGAAGTGTATGTTAGTGATGAGTGTGGTCCCCCTCCCCTGTGGAAGTCTTTGACCATTTAAAGTGCCCTAGGTGCAAACGGTGAAATGTTTCACAAACTTTGAAGTAATTTACTCTTTTCAATTCCTCCCCTAGCATATTTTGGCAACATGTCAAAGTGTGGGGGGAGGGGGGGGGGGGCGAAAGGAGATTTCCTCCCCCACCAATCAGAGTGCGGGGCGGTCGCCCCCGCCCCTTTTTCCTTCGCCTACGCAAAAGATCTACCTTCCAAAACAGCTCACATTACCAGAGTTATGAATGATACGTTATATAAAAGTTTAAAATTTTAGGTAAAGAAAGTATTTATAAGCTACAAAAACAAATTTCTTTCTACGAGAACATTATTTCTTGAAATAGAAGTTATCCTTTTGTCATTCTGTATATCTGAGTCATGGTTTGAAAGGTGTGAAGATTACTGTTAACGCAACAAAGAGGACATATAAAGAGTACTGCATATCTCATCTGTCTCATCTCCTCTACATATTATGTGCTTCAATGGCATTTTCCAACATACTGACAGGCAGATCATCATGGCTAAAACCCATTTTGTCACCCTTAACGTCATTAATGCATTTACAAGAATTTTATGGTCAAGTACGTAGACCTACCTGTCCACTGACTTTAAATTTAATAGGGCTTACGTAGGCTATACGCTCTTAAAAGAATTCGCGCTACAACACTTTGGTAAAATTTGGATAATTTGACCTTTGACCTCTGTCCAAAGCAACCACAAAAGTACTACTTTGAAATTTGTTTTATCCTCTTCTACATATGTTGTGGACTAATGGTCTTTTCCAACACATACTGTTAAGCAGATAATGGCTTAAAACTCTTGCATATAGAATGCTGCGAAAAATGCGCTACTATGAGAAACACCTTGAGGACTAGAACTTAGCCATCCATGACAACAGTGCGGTAAGCACTCCGATCGAGACTTGATACAACTTGAATAAAAGTTAAAGTAATAATTATTGGATACTAAACGTATAGGGGTATTTTAAAGGGGCCTGTCGTTACAACATCCAATTAATTTTAGTGTATTGGAAGAGAAGTTGAAGGTCGAATACTAGGTTTGTAGGGGTGTCACTCGCATATAGGGAGGGATTTACTGGTCCGTAACCAGAGGGGTCCCGGAAGAGGACTCCTCCAAATAAGAGAGCTCTGATGAAACCAATTCTAGTCACTACCACGGAAAATTTTCTTAATAGTTCAAGAATGTTTCTGTGAACACTACGCACGTATTTTTGCGTACAAACTTTCCCCGAATGAAAGGCAGTAATGCATCCAAAAGGGGTATTCAGGAGGTTTGTTGACAACATTTCCTTAGACAAAAAAGGCTACTGTACTCTCCTCTCTCACCCAGACAAACATTAGAATTCACTCAAGTATGAACATTTTCCAGCCATATATGATCAGTTCCAAAAATATCCCAAAGAGAGCACCATTTTGCATCTAACCAACCTTAAATTAACAAAAGTTTTTCAAAGAGGAGGGGGACACACCCTTCCCCTTAGACCCTCCCCCAGAACGGCCCTCTTTCACCCAACCAAAAATTATAATTCACAAAATTATAAACATTTTCCAGACATATATATTTGGGCTGAGTTGGGTAGCAAAAATTCGGAACCGGGTACCCGTTTTCATTATCCGGTCAGGAAACGGGTACCCGAATCATAGGGACTGGCTCTGAAAGTTTCTGACTTTCAGAGCCAATAAATACATAACACGGTTGATACCGAATATTAACACCATGTGCACTGTAAGCGAACGTTATTCCGACCCTTTTAGGGCATTAAGCGGAACTTGACAGCACTGGTTCTATATGTTCAGAACAGTTTCACGTATTTTTACACATAAGACGGGTACCCGTTTTGTTCATTTTATGTACAGGTACCCGTATGTTCGGTCGGGTATTCGGGTACCCGACTCAGCCCTAATCTATATCAGTCAAAAATGTACCAAAGACAGCACCATTTTGCATCTAAGCAACCTTAAATTAACAAAACTTTCTCAAAGAGAAGGGGTTCGGCGATTACTCAACCCATGCTTTGCCCCCCCCCCCCCATCAAAATACTTTAATAGAATTTTTCAGCAAACTGACAAGCAGCTCGTCATGGCCAGTAAAACCGAAACCCATTTCTGATAGGACTTACGCTCTTTAAAGAATTTGCCCTACATTGATGCGAAATTTTGATAATTTTACCTTTCACCTTCATCTAAAGCAACCACAAAAGTACTACTTTGTCTCATCCATTTCTACATTATGTTGTGGGCTAAATAATGGTCTTTTTAACACATAATGTTGAGCAGATATTGGTTGAAAACTCTTTGGGGTCATTTCGCCTCTGACCAATGACTTCATCATCTACGCATGCAAAAGTTCCCACCGTCAGTGACCTAAACACCAAGTTGTCAGGTTAACTGATGCTCCTGATGATCGAGTTGCATAGTCCCTGCATGAGCACTGTACATTACCGTAGCAGTACATGTATATGGCACATAAGGGCAGAGAGTATGTTCAGCAAAACTTGAAAGCACTCATCAATATTCCAAATCTTTTCGAACGTACGAAAAGATTTTCGAACGTACGAAAAGTTTTTTTCGAACGTACGAAAAGTTTTTTCGAACGTACAAAAAGTTTTTTCGAACGTACGAAAAGATTTTCGAACGTTCCAAAAGTTTTTTCGAACGTACGAAAAGATTTTCGAACGTACGAAAAGTTTTTTCGAACGTACGAAAAGATTTTCGAACGTTCGAAAAGTTTTTTCGAACGTACGAAAAGATTTTCGAACGTACGAAATGATTTTCGAACGTTCCAAAAGTTTTTTCGAACGTACGAAAAGATTTTCGAACGTACGAAAGGTTTTTTCGAACGTACGAAAAGATTTTCGAACGTACGAAAAGTTTTTCGAACGTACGAAAAGATTTTCGAACGAACGAAAAGTTTTTTCGAACGTACGAAAAGATTTTTGAACGTACGGAAAGATTTTCGAACGTTCCAAAAGTTTTTTCGAACGTACGAAAAGTTTTTTCGAACGTACGAAAAGATTTTCGAAAGTACGAAAAGTTTTTTCGAACGTACGAAAAGATTTTCGAACGTACGATAAGTTTTTTCGAACATACGAAAAGATTTTCGAACGTACGAAAAGTTTTTTCGAACGTACGAAAAGTTTTTTCGAACGTACGAAAAGATTTTCGAACGTACAAAAAGTTTTTTCGAACGTACGAAAAGATTTTCGAACGTACGAAAAGTTTTTTCGAACGTACGAAAAGATTTTCGAACGTTCGGAAAGTTTTTTCGAACGTACGAAAAGATTTTCGAACGTACGCAAAGATTTTCGAACGTTCCAAAAGTTTTTTCGAACGTACGAAAAGATTTTCGAACGTACGAAAAGTTTTTTCGAACGTACGAAAAGATTTTCGAACGTTCGAAAAGTTTTTTCGAACGTACGAAAAGATTTTCGAACGTACGAAAAGATTTTCGAGCGTTCCAAAGGTTTTTTCGAACGTACGAAAAGATTTTCGAACGTACGAAAGGTTTTTTCGAACGTACGAAAAGATTTTCGAACGTACGAAAACTTTTTTCGAACGTACGAAAAAATTTTCGAACGTACGAAAAGTTTTTCGAACGTACGAAAAGATTTTTGAACGTACGAAAAGATTTTCGAACGTTCCAAAAGTTTTTTCGAACGTACGAAAAGTTTTTTCGAACGTACGAAAAGATTTTCGAACGTTCCAAAAGTTTTTTCGAACGTACGAAAAGTTTTTTCGAACGTACGAAAAGATTTTCGAACGTACGAAAAGTTTTTTCGAACGTACGAAAAGATTTTCGAACGTTCCAAAAGTTTTTTCGAACGTACGAAAAGATTTTCGAACGTACAAAAAGTTTTTTCGAACGTACGAAAAGATTTTCGAACGTACGAAAAGTTTTTTTCGAACGTACGAAAAGTTTTTTCGAACGTACGAAAAGTTTTTTCGAACGTACGAAAAGATTTTCGAACGTTCCAAAAGTTTTTTCGAACGTACGAAAAGATTTTCGAACGTACGAAAAGTTTTTTCGAACGTACGAAAAGATTTTCGAACGTTCGAAAAGTTTTTTCGAACGTACGAAAAGATTTTCGAACGTACGAAAAGATTTTCGAACGTTCCAAAAGTTTTTTCGAACGTACGAAAAGATTTTCGAACGTACAAAAGGTTTTTTCGAACGTACGAAAAGATTTTCGAACGTACGAAAAGTTTTTTCGAACGTACGAAAAGTTTTTTCGAACGTACGAAAAGATTTTCGAACGTACGAAAGGTTTTTTCGAACGTACGAAAAGATTTTCGAACGTTCCAAAAGATTTTTTTGAACGTACAAAAAGATTTTCGATCGTACGAAAAGTTTTTTCGAACGTACGAAAAGATTTTCGAACGTACGAAAAGTTTTTTCAAACGTACGAAAAGATTTTTGAACGTACGAAAAGATTTTTGAACGTTCGAAAAGTTTTTTCGAACGTACGAAAAGATTTTCGAACGTACGAAAAGTTTTTTCGAACGTACGAAAAGATTTTTGAACGTACGAAAATTTTTTTCGAACGTTCGAAAAGATTTTCGAACGTACGAAAAGTTTTTTCGAACGTACGAAAAGATTTTCGAACGTTCCAAAAGATTTTTGAACGTACGAAAAGTTTTTTCGAACCCACGAAAAATTGAAAAAAAAAATTTTACGTGACAACAATACGCTTCTACGGAAGCGTATTGTTGTCACGTAAAATTTTTTTTTTCAATTTTTCGTTCGTTCAAAAAAACTTTTGGAACGTTCGAAAATCTTTTCGTACGTTCGAAAAAACTTTTGGAACGTTCGAAAATCTTTTCGTACGTTCGAAAAAACTTTTCGTACGTTCGAAAATCTTTTCGTACGTTCGAAAAAACTTTTGGAACGTTCGAAAATCTTTTCGTACGTTCGAAAAAACTTTTCGAACGTTCGAAAATTTTTTCGTACGTTCGAAAAAACTTTTCGTACGTTCGAAAATCTTTTCGTACGTTCGAAAAAAACTTTTGGAACGTTCGAAAATCTTTTCGTACGTTCGAAAAAACTTTTGGAACGTTCGAAAATCTTTTCGTACGTTCGAAAAAACTTTTCGTACGTTCGAAAATCTTTTCGTACGTTCGAAAAAACTTTTCGTACGTTCGAAAATATTTTCGTACGTTCGAAAATCTTTTGGTACGTTCGAAAAACTTTTCGTACGTTCGAAAATCTTTTCGTGCGCTCGAAAAAACTTTTCGTACGTACGAAAATCTTTTCGTACGTTCGAAAAAACTTTTGGAACGTTTGAAAATCTTTTCGTACGTTCGAAAAAACTTTTCGTTTGTTCGAAAAAGCTTTTGAAACGTTCGAAAATCTTTTCGTACGTTCGAAAAAACTTTTTGTACGTTCGAAAATCTTTTCGTACGTTCGAAAAAACTTTTGGAACGTTCGAAAATCTTTTCGTACGTTCGAAAAAACTTTTCGTACGTTCGAAAAAACTTTTGGAACGTTCGAAAATCTTTTCGTACGTTCGAAAAAACTTTTCGTACGTTCGAAAATCTTTTCGTACGTTCGAAAAAACTTTTGGAACGTTCGAAAATCTTTTCGTACGTTCGAAAAAACTTTTCGTACGTTCGAAAATTTTTTCGTACGTTCGAAAAAACTTTTCGTACGTTCGAAAATCTTTTCGTACGTTCGAAAAAAACTTTTGGAACGTTCGAAAATCTTTTTGTACGTTCGAAAAACTTTTGGAACGTTCGAAAATCTTTTCGTACGTTCGAAAAAACTTTTGGAACGTTCAAAAATCTTTTCGTACTTTCGAAAAAACTTTTCGTACGTTCGAAAATCTTTTCGTACGTTCGAAAAAACTTTTCGTACGTTCGAAAATCTTTTCGTACGTTCGAAAATCTTTTGGTACGTTCGAAAAACTTTTCGTACGTTCGAAAATCTTTTCGTGCGTTCGAAAAAACTTTTCGTACGTACGAAAATCTTTTCGTACGTTCGAAAAAACTTTTGGAACGTTTGAAAATCTTTTCGTACGTTCGAAAAAACTTTTCGTTCGTTCGAAAAAGCTTTTGAAACGTTCGAAAATCTTTTCGTACGTTCGAAAAAACTTTTTGTACGTTCGAAAATCTTTTCGTACGTTCGAAAAAACTTTTTCAACGTTCGAAAATCTTTTCGTACGTTCGAAAAAACTTTTCGTACGTTCGAAAAAACTTTTGGAACGTTCGAAAATCTTTTCGTACGTTCGAAAAGACTTTTCGTACATTCGAAAATCTTTTCGTACGTTCGAAAAAGCTTTTGGAACGTTCGAAAATCTTTTCGTACGTTCGAAAAACTTTTCGTACGTTCGAAAATTTTTTCGTACGTTCGAAAAAACTTTTCGTACGTTCGAAAATCTTTTCGTACGTTCGAAAAAACTTTTGGAACGTTCGAAAATCTTTTATAGGGAGGGATTTACTGGTCCGTAACCAGAGGGGTCCCGGAAGACGACTCCTCCAAATAAGAAAGCTCTGATGAAACCAATTCTAGTCACTACCACAGAAAATTTTCTTCATAGTTCAAGAATGTTTCTGTGAACACCACGCACGTATTTTTGCGTACAAACTTTCCCCGAATAAAAGGCAGTAATGCATCCAAAAGGGGTATTCAGGAGGTTTGTTGACAACATTTCCTTAGACAAAAAAGGCTACTGTACTCTCCTCTCTCACCCAGACAAACATTAGAATTCACTCAAGTATGAACATTTTCCAGCCATATATGATCAGTTCCAAAAATATCCCAAAGAGAGCACCATTTTGCATCTAACCAACCTTAAATTAACAAAAGTTTTTCAAAGAGGAGGGGGACACACCCTCCCCTTAGACCCTCCCCCAGAACGTCCCTCTTTCACCCAACCAAAAATTATAATTCACAAAATTATAAACATTTTCCAGACATATATATTAGGGCTGAGTTGGGTAGCAAAAATTCGGAACCGGGTACCCGTTTTCATTATCCGGTCAGGAAACGGGTACCCGAATCATAGGGACTGGCTCTGAAAGTTTCTGACTTTCAGAGCCAATAAATACATAACACGGTTGATACCGAATATTAACACCATGTGCACTGTAAGCGAACGTTATTCCGACCCTTTTAGGGCATTAAGCGGAACTTGACAGCACTGGTTCTATATGTTCAGAACAGTTTCACGTAGTTTTACACATAAGACGGGTACCCGTTTTGTTCATTTTATGTTCAGGTACCCGTATGTTCGGTCGGGTATTCGGGTACTCGACTCAGCCCTAATCTATATCAGTCAAAAATGTACCAAAGACAGCACCATTTTGCATCTAAGCAACCTTAAATTAACAAAACTTTCTCAAAGAGAAGGGGTTCGGCGATTACTCAACCCATGCTTTGCCCCCCTCCATCAAAATACTTTAATAGAATTTTTCAGCAAACTGACAAGCAGCTCGTCATGGCCAGTAAAACCGAACCCCATTTCTGATAGGACTTACGCTCTTTAAAGAATTTGCCCTACATTGATGCGAAATTTTGATAATTTTACCTTTCACCTTCATCTAAAGCAACCACAAAAGTACTACTTTGTCTCATCCATTTCTACATTATGTTGTGGGCTAAATAATGGTCTTTTTAACACATAATGTTGAGCAGATATTGGTTGAAAACTCTCTGGGGTCATTTCGCCTCTGACCAATGACTTCATCATCTACGCATGCAAAAGTTCCCACCGTCAGTGACCTAAACACCAAGTTGTCAGGTTAACTGATGCTTCTGAAGATCGAGTTGCATAGTCCATGCATGAGCACTGTACATTACCGTAGCAGTACATGTATATGGCACATAAGGGCAGAGAGTATGTACAGCCCAACTTGATAGCACTCATCAATATTCCAAATTTTTTCGAACGTACGAAAAGATTTTCGAACGTACGAAAAGTTTTTTCGAACGTACGAAGAGATTTTCGAACGTACGAAAAGTTTTTTCGAACGTACGAAAAGATTTTCGAACGTACGAAAAGATTTTCGAACGTTCCAAAAGTTTTTTTGAACGTACGAAAAGATTTTCGAACGTACGAAAAGTTTTTTCGAACGTACGAAAAGATTTTCGAACGTACGAAAAGATTTTTGAACGTTCCAAAAGTTTTTTCGAACGTACGAAAAGATTTTCGAACGTTCCAAAAGTTTTTTCGAACGTACGAAAAGATTTTCGAACGTACGAAAAGATTTTCGAACGTACGAAAAGATTTTCGAACGTACGAAAAGATTTTTGAACGTACGAGAAGTTTTTTCGAACGTACGAAAAGTTTTTTCGAACGTACGAAAAGATTTTCGAACGTACGAAAAGTTTTTTCGAACGTACGAAGAGATTTTCGAACGTTCCAAAAGTTTTTTCGAACGTTCCAAAAGTTTTTTTGAACGTACGAAAAGATTTTTGAACGTTCCAAAAGTTTTTTCGAACGTACGAAAAGATTTTCGAACGTACGAAAAGATTTTCGAACGTTCCAAAAGTTTTTTCGAACGTACGAAAAGATTTTCGAAGGTACGAAAAGTTTTTTCGAACGTACGAAAAAATTTTTGAACGTACGAAAAGTTTTTTCGAACATACGAAAAAATTTTTGAACGTTCCAAAAGTTTTTTCGAACGTACGAAAAGATTTTCGAACGTACGAAAAGTTTTTTCGAACGTACGAAAAGATTTTCGAACGTTCCAAAAGTTTTTTCGAACGTACGAAAAGATTTTCGAACGTACGAAAAGTTTTTTCGAACGTACGAAAAGATTTTCGAACGTACGAAAAGATTTTTGAACGTTCCAAAAGTTTTTTCGAACGTACGAAAAGATTTTTGAACGTTCCAAAAGTTTTTTCGAACGTTCCAAAAGTTTTTTCGAACGTACGAAAAGATTTTCGAACGTACGAAAAGATTTTCGAACGTACGAAAAGTTTTTTCGAACGTACGAAAAGATTTTTCGAACCTACGAAAAGATTTTCGAACGTACGAAAAGTTTTTTCGAACGTACGAAAAGATTTTCGAACGTTCCAAAAGTTTTTTCGAACGTTCCAAAAGTTTTTCGAACGTACGAAAAGATTTTCGAATGTACGCAAAGATTTTCGAACGTTCCAAAAGTTTTTTCGAACGTACGAAAAGATTTTCGAAGGTACGAAAAGTTTTTTCGAACGTACGAAAAAATTTTTGAACGTACGAAAAGTTTTTTCGAACGTACGAAAAGATTTTCGAACGTTCCAAAAGTTTTTTCGAACGTACGAAAAGATTTTCGAACGTACGAAAAGTTTTTTCGAACGTACGAAAAGATTTTCGAACGTTCCAAAAGTTTTTTCGAACGTACGAAAAGATTTTCGAACGTACGAAAAGATTTTCGAACGTTCCAAAAGTTTTTTCGAACGTACGAAAAGATTTTCGAAGGTACGAAAAGTTTTTTCGAACGTACGAAAAAATTTTTCGAACGTACGAAAAGTTTTTTCGAACGTACGAAAAGATTTTCGAACGTTCCAAAAGTTTTTTCGAACGTAAGAAAAGATTTTCGAACGTACGAAAAGTTTTTTTGAACGTACGAAAAGATTTTCGAACGTTCCAAAAGTTTTTTCGAACGTACGAAAAGATTTTCGAACGTACGAAAAGTTTTTTCGAACGTACGAAAAGATTTTCGAACGTACGAAAAGATTTTTGAACGTTCCAAAAGTTTTTTCGAACGTACGAAAAGATTTTCGAACGTTCCAAAAGTTTTTTCGAACGTACGAAAAGATTTTCGAACGTTCCAAAAGTTTTTTCGAACGTACGAAACGATTTTCGAACGTACGAAAAGATTTTCGAACGTACGAAAAGATTATTGAACGTACGAAAAGATTTTCGAACGTACGAAAAGATTTTCGAACGTACGAAAAGATTTTTTGAACGTACGAAAAGATTTTCGAACGTACGAAAAGTTTTTTTGAACGTACGAAGAGATTTTCGAACGTTCCAAAAGTTTTTTCGAACGTTCCAAAAGTTTTTTCGAACGTACGAAAAGATTTTCGAACGTTCCAAAAGTTTTTTCGAACGTACGAAAAGATTTTCGAACGTACGAAAAGATTTTCGAACGTTTCAAAAGTTTTTTCGAACGTACGAAAAGATTTTCGAACGTTCCAAAAGTTTTTTCGAACGTACGAAAATATTTTCGAACGTTCCAAAAGTTTTTTCGAACGTACGAAAAGATTTTCGAACGTACGAAAAGATTTTCGAACGTACGAAAAGTTTTTTCGAACGTACGAAAAGATTTTTTGAACGTACGAAAAGATTTTCGAACGTACGAAAAGTTTTTTCGAACGTACGAAGAGATTTTCGAACGTTCCAAAAGTTTTTTCGAACGTTCCAAAAGTTTTTTCGAACGTACGAAAAGATTTTCGAACGTTCCAAAAGTGTTTTCGAACGTACGAAAAGATTTTCGAACGTACGAAAAGATTTTCGAACGTTCCAAAAGTTTTTTCGAACGTACGAAAAGATTTTCGAAGGTACGAAAAGTTTTTTCGAACGTACGAAAAAATTTTTGAACGTACGAAAAGTGTTTTCGAACGTACGAAAAGATTTTCGAACGTTCCAAAAGTTTTTTCGAACGTACGAAAAGATTTTCGAACGTACGAAAAGTTTTTTCGAACGTACGAAAAGATTTTCGAACGTTCCAAAAGTTTTTTCGAACGTACGAAAAGATTTTCGAACGTTCCAAAAGTTTTTTCGAACGTACGAAAAATTGAAAAAAAAAATTTTACGTGACAAGAATACGCTTCCGTACGCTTCCGTACTTCCGTAGAATCGTACAACTATCAAGATAATAATTATCTGTCGGGTTTTTTTTTTTTTTTTTGCCTTTGCCCCCCATAAAAAAAATATCTAGCTACGCCACTGCATATATGGTCAAAATATCTTTGCTGCCAGTCCGATTCACGGTCATTGCTTTGAAACGAGCTCACAATCCTACTCGACAACAATGGCGGACCTTTTCAGTTACCGGCTCATTACATGTATTCGGGTTCCGTGCGACTATCGGCGGCCTGATTGTGACAGTGAGAGTTGTCGGAATAGAGGGACACAGTTATTGCTTCCCACGAATTAAGCCATAAAGGTTAGTAAGGCAGGATTTTCTTGTATTCTCTAAAATTATCACGGTAATCAATAGAGTAGGCCTAGCCTACTTTGTCGTAGGGCCTATCAAACCACATACACATATGCACTGTACTTGGCCTTTGCATAGGCAGGAATTGGGAGACTGTGCATTGCATGGCAGTACTGCGAAAGTTGAGCTATGCGAGAAAACTGAAGTATGAATCAATTTTACATCGGCATATCGAGACCCATATACATCCTTAAACACAGCTTTATAGCGCTATAATGAAGTATGAACCGGCCTTTAGCCAATTGTGATAGGATTATTAGACCTAAATGATGTTGCTAACATATCGATGTCAAATTGAAGCAAACGAATAAAAGAAAGAATTCCATATCAACGGAATAAGTTGTTTATCATTAATAATCCCCTCGGTATTTAGTGGATTGTAGCGTATTAGCATAAATTAAACTTTCGTTAAAGCGCCGTCCAAATAACAACTCCCTGATATGACTAAATTAAGGCTCACGCACACTGCTGTTACTGACCCAACTGCGATGCGCTTTCAATGTATAGCTAATGAAAAGCGTTGAGAAATCAGGCGACAGTTGCAGAAAAGCAAACTGGCGGCCCCATGTGACAGAAGAACAAGAGGTGAAATTGATGGAGCTTTGGCTGTCAGTACCCTGTCTACATGACTATGCTCATAGGCACTAAAGCAGTAAAGCTTATAAGACTCTGGTATCCTCTTTTGTGCCCCACTCATTTATCCTCGCAAATCTTATCGACTTAATTTTTACAGCCTTCATCTAAAAGCACGGGTAGAGCAACAATAAATACCGATGTATATCCAAGGATTTTGCTAGCGATACCTGCCATTTTGTTTTGAACCATCATGAGTTGCAGGTTGCAGTCGCAGTCGGATTGGTGAAGTGTGCGGCTAACGTACAATCCAACTGCAACTCTACACAACTTGTTCAGTTGCGTTCGGTTGCAGTCGGTTTGATGCAGTGTGCCTCCACCTTAACAATGTGTTACGAACTCCTCCTGAAGCGTGCTCTGATCAAATTTAAACTTTATGGGTCTTGTACCTGACCTTGAAAACTTTTGCACATGTAAATGATAACATTATAGGTCAAAGGTCAGATATCATCGGTCAGAGTAGCTGAAAATCGGTTTTTGTCATTGTAGTTGGCTGTGAATATACGTTGGAAATAGTTATTAATTTATGCGATATGTTGGGAGCAATGATGCAGGTTTGGGCAAAGTACCTTTTTGGTCACAAAGGGTTGGGGTCAAAGTGTAGGCCAAAGGTCAGATTTGCCTGAATATGAGGAAAAAGGATGTGGTGATCTTCTCATAAGTTGCCAGGCCAATCAAGTTAAGGCTTGATGGATAGGTGTTTGGTTATATTTTTTGCATAATTGATGTGGTAGGTCAAAGATCAGAGGTCATCTAGATCACTTATGGATTTGCTTAACATATTCAAGCATTCTGTGCATATCAGTGCACTAGAAATGAGTAAAATACAACAAAAATGGAACATCTTTCTATAAAAGCGATTTCTGCTTAGTGCATCTTTCAAGTTACAGGCGTGATAAAATTGATTTCCGTAGCTAAAAGTTCCCTTTCTACACAGCCAGGGTGTACGTATTTCAAGCAATGTACCCTCTCGCTCCCAACAGGTACGCCTAGACAGTGTAACCGACTTTTTTCACTCAGAGTTGCCAAGCCAAGCGGTCACTATTAAGAGTTTCACAAATACGGCCTTGCTCTGAGGGAACAATCATTTAGAAATGTTGAAATAATACATTATATTGATAATCAGAAACAGTAAATTCTTGCCACCTTACTTACATAAATTGTTTATCTCTGTCATGAAATAGCTTTTCACTTTCAATATTTCTGTGTCCTTACATAAAGGCACTTTGGACTCTGCACAAGACACCTGATGGTCGAGTTTACTACCATAATTCAGTGACAAAAGAGTTAAGGTGGGAGAACCCAGAAACTGGTCAAGGAGCTGAGGTAAATTTACTGTTTAAAACTACTTTTGCTCTGTTCAACCACGCCGGCGTATTTTAGAAAGATGATGAATACTACCTGTACAGAAAAGTCTCATACTGCTCGTTGCAATAAACTGAAGCTGTTGTAAGTTTAAAACAAGGCAATATTGATAACAGTCACTTTTCAGTCTTATCAGGGAGTTGTTACTGATGGAATTCAAGCACTTAGTTCAGGAGTGCCCAGCCAGTCGATCGTGGTCTACTGGTAGGCCGCGGACTGATCCCAAGCCGACCGGGATTGGCAGTAGGAAAAACAAAATGAAATAGAATAAAAGTTTTTCTATGTGTAACTGTATGACAGTGTATGTTTTGTAGCTCTAGGGAGGGTGGTTACTTGAAATGTAGATCTTAGGTCCAAAAAGGTTGGCACACCTGGCATAGTTCATCAAACAATACGCCCTTCATTTATTTTTTTTTTTTTTGTCTGGGGAATTTTTCATTAACAGGTCCTTTATTTCCTCATCTAGATTTTTATGACGTATCCTTCCTTATCAGAGTTTCATCATTTCATACTAAGTTAATCCTCAGACAAATAGACAGTGGCGCAGCTAGATATTCTTTGGGGGGGGGGGGATGCACATAATTCCCCGCAGATTATTATCTTGAAGTAATGATACCACCACCTGGCGTGTAAAATTCTGGGGACCTTTTTTTTTTTTTGCTTTCCGGGCAATTTTGAGTCCGACTTTTGATTTTCACGTTGACATTACGATGTGTAATCCTGCTAAAAAACATAAGAAGTGTTGTTAAGTGTTTCAAGTAGATTGCTTTTATTTATTTCCGATGGAGACTAGAAATTTCCGACAGAGGCCTTCGGAGCCTTTGTGGGGGGGGGGGCGCCCCCCTCTAGCTACTCCACTGCAAATAGATTATGAAGAATATGCTTTACGTGATTTGATCCAAGGAGAGATGTTGAACCTTTGTCATTTATTTTAATGTAAGCGGCAGTGACTGTACTTTAAGTGAACCAATTTCTTTATTATTCTAATTTTTACGCATTTTAAGTAGCATCCCTTTTAGGTGAAGTCTGCAAGTCTACGTTTTATCTACAAAAGTAAAAAAAAAAATCCGCATTGTTCCTAAAATTAAGAATAATGAATCCATGTTCAGTAAGTGATTTAAACTTTTACTGATTGAACTCTTTTAAAAAGTGTAAACTGGTGTAAAGAAATAAAATAATTTTTGTTTTCCTTAACGACTGGCAACATCATGGCAATGGGTAAAATCATCCCAAAACTGTTTGAGGTGTAGCAGATGACAACAACTATTGTCATCAAATCCTGTAATCCCTTTCAAGTGGGAATTATTTGATAGAGAGAGGCAAACTAGAGATTATTGTCAGCAAACCACATAGTGTCAAAGGAGGGAGATGTGTTTGTACTCCATCAGTAACAACTCCCAGGTCAAATTAAGCTCATAAAATTTAGCTAACTTTAATCAAACTCAATAACCTTACGTTTATACCATGGTGGCCTTGGCAGGATATTAGTAGGTTACAACGGGCAAGGGCAATTGCTTTCAACCAACTCTTTTTCTTCGCCTGCCTCTATAAGGTAATGCAACATGTACTGATTGCACCCTTTTGATACAACAGATCGTTTGTTCATACAAAGAACAATTTTGTCCAAAACATTCAAATGCATCAAAACCAACGGAGGTATTAAATTTATTACATAAATGAAGAGTACAATACCAAAAGCTTTAAAGAGGCAGCATTTCTGAATATATTTTGAGCTGCAGTGTGGTACACAGAGAGTACTGTATATTGCCTGTAGTAATTAGGGAAAAGGCATGCATTTCCAAATAGAAGCCAGAATCTACTGATATTATGCAACTTTATCTTGTATCTTTTATCCATTGCTTAGGAATGAGTCCGTAGTTCAAATGTATTTTCTTACTGATGTAGTATTATCACATACTGCATTTTATTACTGCTATTTCTTTCAAGACCTAACATGACAAAAACAAATTTATCTTATACTGCATTGCAACACCGAATAATATTACTATTCAGACACTCATTGCACTAGGTTATTCTTTGTAAAAGGTTATAAAATGCTGACTGTTATGATTGCCCTAAAGCATTACCCCCTAAATTGCAAAGTATTACACTACACTTATAAGATTTCGTAGAATGATAAATATAGCATCCAGTACCAGAATGAAATGTAACCTTCTTGCTTTTAGCTGCTTTCAGGATAAGTGGGTGTTTATTTTGCTATTTATCTGTATTGGATAAATATACTGCATTCACAAGAATTTTTGGCTGAAAGCTTTTTAATATTTCCATTTTCTCCCTCTATCTCTAAAAAGTCACAAAATAAAAGTAAAGAACTCTACGTCAACACATCTTCAAAGGCCTCTGAATTTCTGGAAGAGTCATCATTCGAAGGTATTCAGTATATTTTAATTACACAACAGCACACATTTAAAAGTTTAATGTGGACCTATACCCACCAAATTTTGCGACAGTGTGTGCAATCATTTGCAGAAAATCTATAATTTTCATATGACGTAACAACCTTGTTACATCATCTCTCTACATGAAATGCAGAAGAAGACGAGATATTGTACTTCACCTAACATAAGCAGAAAATGTGAGAGGCTGGAGCGTAAAACGCTTGAGTAGTTTTGGGTAAAGTGTAGATGTGTAGTTGTGTGAACAAAAAAGGAATTTGGCAAACTCCTCTTAACTGTAGGTCAGATGAATTTCAAACTTGATGGCTAAGTAACTCACTACAACAAAAAAAAAAGAAAAGAGAAAGGTTGTGCTTGCATAAGTGGTGTCATCACAGATCAAAAGTCTGTGGTCAAAAAATATTGCTAAAAGTTGGCTTTTTGACGTTATTTGCCAGTCAGTATGTTAAGATTAGTAAATAGGCTAGGACAAGAAGAATAATTTTTACAATGGCGCTTGTGGTTGCTAAAGATGGGGGTCAAACGTCGAACTGTACGTAAAGCATGAAATTTTCCTAAATTTCGCAAAGGGTGTTGAGAACTCCTCTTAAACCATTAGTTCGATGACGTTAAAACTTAGAGTAGATACGTGATGACAAAAACTCATGCATGCGTAACTGATGACGCAATCGGTCAAGGTACACTTTCCTCAAAGCTGTACTTTTTTGCCATTATGTGCCTATTAGTTTGAAATAGCAATAAAACCACACGAAATGCTGGGAATGATAGGATAATTTTTCAAATTATGTTTCTTGGTTTTTATAGGTGGGGAGAAAGTTCAAAACGTAGGCTACAGGTCAAACTTGCCCAAATTTTGGAAGCACGTGTGTAGCAAACTCCTTTTAAACAGTAAGACCATTGGTTTTAAAATTAGGTGGTTGCATGCCTGATAATGAAATCTCGTGCGGATATAATTAATACCAACGGTTAAAGGAAAAATTTGCTAAAAATCGTTTTGTTTCCGATAACTTGCATAAATTAAAAACTCTGCTTTTTGGTTCTAAGATTCGAGTTAAAAGGCCAAAATGTAGTTAAAAGGCCAATATCGCCAACGTTTTGAGAAATTATCTATTGTCAACTCCTACTAAACCATACTTATCAGTTTCAAAGATGATGGAAAGGTACCTGAATATAAAAAACTTTCCATGTGTAATCATTGTCTTATATGTCGAAAATCATGTGGTTAAAGTTAATGAGCTAAAATTGCGTTTTAACCCATTACTTGCACAACAGCATGTAAGAAAAAAACCCA
Organism: Holothuria leucospilota; assembly: GCA_029531755.1. Lineage (NCBI taxonomy): Eukaryota > Metazoa > Echinodermata > Holothuroidea > Aspidochirotida > Holothuriidae > Holothuria > Holothuria leucospilota. The sequence goes on along the minus strand of JAIZAY010000085.1, from coordinate 115,362 downwards.
AAGTATGATGTGTACAGACATGTGAGGGATAATTTTAAACAATACCCAGTCTAATTCCTTATGTTCTAGATTGAAGCTCGAATGACCTTAAAAGTGGTGTTTGTCATGATTTGTTAATCACCGTATTGGGAACTTATTTTCATAAACCCTACGGTATTTAAAAAATATGGGAAAATGAGATATTACCTGTGTCGATTGCCCCAGTGTTTCTTATTTTCTTAGCCATTTCAAATAAACTGTTTGTATGTCATTTAGAAGGCTATGGTGGGTCTTTGGTATGTCATTAAGATGCCAATTTACATGTTACCTTAATCAAAAATGTCATTATCTTAATTGGGTGAGGGATATTAAAACAGAGCTTTGAGTAGTTTTAATATAACAGCAATTTATTCGCTGGGTAGTGTTATTTTACACATTTCATTTCAAAAGGGAGAAGCTTTAATGTCATTGATCTACAGATTTTAACATTTGCCAAAAGCAGACGACAATGCATAATACAAAAATATTTCTTTGTTGTCATGTGATCTGAAATATAATGAATTACACTTCGTCATTTATTTGGTCTTATATGCCACATGTGATATTAAATACGTAAAACAACATTCTCTTTACTTTCCAGGCGAATTTGAAAAATTTTGTTTCAGAGTGTCAGAAAAACTTACTAAAGCTAACTGCGTAAAGTTAGCCACTTATTTTAACTTCCCTGCTGCCAAGATCGACCAATTCAGAAATGATTTTGAGATACCTGGGATAACAGTGTTTGATATTCTGAAGGAGCGCCATATCATTAACATACATAATGTTATGAGCTTGAAACAAGCATTGGAAGAATTAGAACTTAAAGATATAAGTGATACTCTTGTTACACCATATCAAAGGAAAATTGATCTAATGAGATTCCAACAACAGTACTTATCTCAGTAGAGTTTATATACCTGTGTTTGCTACAGGGGCGACGCCAGGGTATTTCGATACGGGGGGCAAAGCGTAAGATGAGTGATCACCGTCCTGAGGAGGGGGTTTCCCCCTCCCCATTGGGAAATTTTTTGTTAATTTAAGGTTGCTCAGATGCAAGATGATGATGCCTCTGGAACATATTTTGAATTGATCATATATGGCTGGAAAGTTTATAATTTAGTAATTTTAAATTTTGTTTTGGGAAAGATGCTTTTCTGGGGAGAGGTGTCCCCTCCCCTTTGAGAAATTCTCTACTAATTTAAGATTTCTTAGATGCAAAATGGTGATATCTTTGGTATATTTTTGTACTGATTATAAATGTAAGAAAGTGTTCATAATTTACTGAATTTTAATTTTTGCTTGGGGAAAGATGCTTTTCTGGGGAGGGGTCTAAGGGGAGGGTTGTCCTCTCCCCTTTGAGAAATTTCTGTCAATTTAAGATTGCTTAGATGCAAAATGGTGATGTCTTTGGTATTTTTTGAGCTATCATATGTGGCTGAAAAGTGATAATAATCTCATTGAATTTTAAGTTTTGGTTTAGTGAAACAGGAGAGTAGCCTTTGTTGTCTAAGAGAAGTGTATGTAGTCAACAAACCTCCTGAAGCCACCCCCCTTTTATGTATGGGTATGTTTTCACTCAAAAATACGTGCGTTGAGTCGACAGAAACACGAACTATTACGAATATTTTCGTTGCTTTATATATGCATTATACAAGGTAACTAAAGGCTGACAGACACCGGAATAGGGCCTCCTGGAAGCTGTGGAGTAATTATATGGATCAAATATATGCCTACCCCACCCTCCTTCTTTCTTCTTTCTCCTTCGCTTCCCCATCTTCTCTTTCGTTTTCTCTTTTCTCTTTTCCTATTCTTTTCTTTCTCTCTTTCCCCTGTTCTTGCAAAGGATAGGAGGCGGTTGCCCATTGCCCCATGTGGCATCGCGCCATGTTTTTCTTTGCTCTTTTTCTGATTGACTCAAGATTTCTTCATACAGTAAAGATTGTGTCGTGTACGGCCATGCACCTACTATTTATAAAATTCGTTTTCTATGGATTACTCAGTCGAGACAACACCAAAATAAAGCACAATAAGGCATAGTCGTAGGTAACTTTTCGAGACTGGGGGCTGAACCTTGTTTCGGATCGCTATTCTGGGGAGAGGTCTTTCCCCCTTTGGAAAATTTTTGGTATTTGAGGGTCCTCAGATGCAATTTGGTGCAACATTTTGGGAAAATTTTAAGGAAAATTACTGCAATTTTTTACAGTTTTTACTGAAGAGACAAATAAGGGATTTTTGACCTTGGATATTGGGGGCAGAAGTATGCTTCTGCCCCCCATATTTTTGACTGGGGCTTGAGCCCCCAGCCCCCCGCTTCCTACGCGTATTCAATAAGGGAGACATATAATATTACTTCAAAGTTCAATTCATTTTATTAAATGTTTTTTTATATTTTTATTGCCAAAATGTTCGTTAAGTGATTGACTCATGATACCCCCAATATATATGTTCTTCATGTTCTAAATTTTAAATGGTCACATGCTGGGAATGGAGAGACAGTAAATGTTTGAGATTGCCAAATATTACATAATCCGGACAGGGGGTAATACCCATAGACGATAGGTTCACTTGGTCGAAGGTTCACTAAAGACCGAAGATTCCCCCGGACGAAAATATATACCGAGTTAGTACGGGTAGGGTTGGGGTTTGGGTTAGACAGAGATTCATGGATCAGGCGTATCCCCTGATGCACAAATTACCTGTCTGTATTTTTTGGTATAACTTGCAATGATACGAACCTTTTTTTGCTCTGTGACACCATATGTGAAAGGTCTCACAATAACTTGGCTTTAGGGTATGCTACTGTATTGTTTTAGCTTTACTCACGGTTCCTATGCCCTACTTGTTTGCTCGTTATGTATAATGGCCTTAGTGTTTATGTAATACTTAACCTGCATTCGCGTAAACAATGGAGAAAACAGAAAACGTTATTCGCGCGGGGATTGCAAGTTTCAGGTATTTTGTAACGAACAATCTAACTAATATTGTGATAGATGGGTGATATACTGAAACACCTCACCCCACCCCTACAAAATTATGTGTCTTAAAACGTTTTTTAGACGATTTTATTTTTTGGGTTGAAAAACCATAGGGGGGCAAATGCCTGCACTGTCCCCCCCCCCCCCCCGCCGTGGCGCCGCGCCTGATTTGCTATACAGTCTTCAAACTGGCTATGTCTATTCAATACACTATTGAAGTGTAATCATAAAAAATATATCTTACCATTCCATCTTGCATGGAGTATCTGTGACTGGCATGTTGTTTTTTGAAAATTCAAGGAACCTGATCCTTGAACCTTGTGTATTCTAAAGGGAAGAATTTTGCAAGTCTTATGAACAAGATATAAAACGATACTATTTAGTGGCTTTCTTTTTTCAAGTGGCTAGTATTAGTCGCTACATAGAGACTAAGCATTTTGGTTATAAATGGGGTAAGTAGAGCCAATGTTGAATGTTTAAATTACCAATGGAGTATTTTTCGAGAAGGGGAGGGAGGATATGTACCATGTTCAGTGTAAGTGTAGCAAATATACATTAGTAACTAGTTCACCTTGACGACAATGTAGTCTGTACCATTATTTTATATTGTATGTCAGGGCGGTGGAAGGTGGTAAGGGGTAAGCCTGAGTGGTGTTCCGAGTACTGTGCCATGGCAAAAAGTACTGCATTTTCATTGTTCTTCTTTTGAAGTATCGTGTCTAAAACGTTTCACGTTTTGACCTTTGGTGATCTCAAATGACCGATGACCTCTGCATAAAATAATAGAAACCATCCTCTCAATATGGCAAATCTACCAACAGAGAAAACGGAATTAAAAATAAAAAACTTGAGGAATGGAATAACCTTATAAATTGGATTCGAAACCGTTCGGTTAAATAGGGAACTGAGCAATTCCTACTTTACCATCTAGATGTACATCAACTAAAGCTTATTTCTCATCATGTAATATTCGAAGCATCCTTAACCCTTACTCATAATTAGTCCATTAAATTAAAATTAGTAATTGATGTTCTACAGTTATTCTAGTTGAAAACATATATGCTGTTCGTTATCCATAACTTTTGCTTGGAATGGGACCTTGACAGACTTCAGTTTAATGTGTAGCTTTAAAAGGATATTTCATCGGGTTATATATGATTACATGTGAAGGGAATTACACTGTTACTAAAAGAGAGAGTGGTGTTTACAACATTTTCACTTGCATCTCCAGATAACAACTTGTTGTAAGTGAGTGTCTCGCCTGTCACTTAATTTGAGACATATGCATTCAAGCTGGATCCGATCAGCATTTTCTCCCCATACCAATATGAAACTACCACATTCCTCTTTCGCTGCTCCTTGTAAATAGTCTCTTAGGGGACTTTTAGTTTAAGCCTAGATTATCTATACATTCCGCCACCCTTTAGCAGTTTCTGCCAGAGCGATCTCTCCAAAGCACATTTGCCATACAAGCTTTCCTTGCCATCAGAGGAGTTCACCGTAATGAATTGCCCTCTATATATAAGGATTTTCTGTTTCGTTATACTAAGTCTCGTGTTTATTTATGGTGTCATTTATACTGAATAATATCTATTTTGTTTGGATGTTGGCTTAAATTGACGACAACAATATTCGTATTTAATATTTACAGGGTTATTGTTTCTGTGTATCATTTTTTGTAGTTATTGTGTTTTTTAGGAGAGCTTGAACCCAAAAATAAAAAGTGGAAAGCATTGATTAGAAAATTTGTTTATTAATAGTTGTTTTAAAGTTTTAGTTATTTAATCTTGTAATTAAATAGTTAATAAAAATATACAGGGAAACTGATGGTCAGATGGTTTTTCCTACATGGGCTTTCCGTGTGCAGAAAAGGATCCATTCAACCTAACGTCAAAGATGTTACGGACATATTAATAGTCCTATTCAAGGCCGTCGCGACTGGGGGAAGTGGGGGTGTCTCACCCTCCCCCTCCCCCGTTAGTCAGAGCGACGATAGTCGGAAAATCTGAATACCAGTTGGAATTTCTGATATCTTAGTCTAGCACATTTTTCCGACTGAGCCTATGTCAACTTTGTATATATTTTCCAACTAGATCAAGTGAGAATAATACCAAACGTTATTTTCCTCACGTAAAATCGAAAACTATCAGAATTTTTGCAAGTTCCTCGCAAACTATCAACATTTTCGCGCTTCAAACCTTACCTCTGTGTTGTTCTTATTATCAGTATCTTTTAATTATAGCAACTTTCGAAGAAGAAGCAGCAGAAGTTGAAAACTGTTTACGGATTACCATGTAAAAGACTGACTTTTTGAGTGGAATGTAGGTTTGGGGGGCACTTGAAAGTGCTTGAAAGAAGACTTTGTCATGGAAATCTTACTTAACGAAAAATGTTCGCATGCATGCGTCACGATTTGTACTCCATCTCATGACCATTATTTAGGTAATTATACCACGCGTACTTCTACGCAGGCTAGTAAGGGGCTTTAGCTCCCAATTTTTTCCTAGCTCCGCAAAATTGCCCAAAATTTTGTATAGACTAGCAGCGGTGAAGACACAGATATGCTCAGAAAATATTCCAGTTCTATCTCGTGGTAACGCCCGCAGTTTCAAACATATTGAATTTTTTCAACATTTCCATAAATATCGTTCTTCCGTGTAGGCGTGATTCTAGAGAAACACGAAAATTCATCGTTGCAAAGTTCTATCGTCTTTTCCCTAACTTTTGGAAGATTCTCTCTTCAGCTTGCCATCGTGGCAAACATAATTTGTAAGCAAAAGGGTTTTTCAGTTTCGTAGGGGAGCCTTAATGGGTATGATAAAGAATGTAATCCCCGACAACGACCGTGCAGTCTCCCTAACAAATTTCTTGGTTTTGCTCTTAAGTAGGGCAGATTCTTCAATAAAAACCCAAAACTTTCTCAGTTTTCCTTTAAGGGAAATATTGCATATGTTTTACACAAAATTTTTACATTTTTAAAACAGTATCAATGACAGAATGGTAGACAATTCAAAATAAGGCAGAAAGGGAGCTTTCTTTTTAAAAAATAAGGCTTTCACAGGAAGTAACTCGGTTATATGTTGCACAAAAGTAATTTATTTACCCAAACTTTCAAAAACCCAAACGATGCAACATGCATTACTCTTTAATACATAATATCTTGAGGAAATAAGGCTATTGCTAGAGTTTATTGGTGAAACTGAATGTTTTAAAAATGATTTAAGGTATTTTCCTTGTACGTCATGTTGGTGCATTTTAAATGCATTATTTTCCTTTAATGGAAACAAATATATGTGAATTGTTTTTTCAGTATAACCCCAAAATTTTCTGCGCGCTCCACCCGCCTTATATTTCGAGCTGAGCAACCCATTGCATCTGTCGCGGCTTAGCGTAACTGGCCCCTAGTCAGGGCGCTTGGCCCCCATGTTGGCAAATCAAAGCACCTATCCTGGCTGAGCCTGCATGCAGGTTTTTCCTTTTGGCATTGAAGTATACCTCCAAATTTCGGCGCGCAGTTTGCGCTCAATCCTCACAATCCACGTTGTATCACTTATAAACATTATAAGCCCAAAAGTACCAGTGAACTTTTCTGAAATAAACTAGGTGTACTCTTATGCTGACTTATCCCTGCGGCCTTCTGGTAGCCCATGGCAGCATGGTCCCCACACCGTCCTTAAAGCACTCAACTCTTTACGCTTGCGGAGGTAAAGAAGCACCATCATGGCCATAGCTTTGTTCCGTTCATGCATTTGTGAAACTTTCCACAAATTGCCACCAGGAAAGGGGAACGTTTCGTGCACTTAGTGCGCACGTTGATACGTATAGGCCCGATTTCTTTAAGCTGTGATCCGTGTAGGCCTTACAATATCATCCCCCGTGGTTCCCGCAAACTGCCCTCATCTGATGGTACCACTAACTACAAACATGGTCTTCTTCGGTCCCCACCTTTGCGGTACCGTAGCCCCTTTTTCAGAATTCCTGGCCACGGGCCTTCTCTTTATACGGTGTCACCAGGGTCAATGGCAACATAGCCCCTTATGTCCCTGCAATCGCGCTTAAATCATACATGGAACTATTCTGAACATAACACTTTCCGAGATACAACTCCAAACATCTGTAAGGGACTCGCATCAATATGGGATCTTTCAATCTTATTTGTGGCATAATGTGGAAGGTTGAAAGTACGTTGTTGCCGTTATACATTTTTCAAAATTTTCATGGACCTCTTACGCAGCCATTATCGGTATAGATGGTGATTGTTAATACACTTACGACAAAAAAGCATTCTGAAACGCGCTGTTAGTCCTTCACCCCTTTGTTATATCTATCAGGGAGGTCTAATATCACAATCCAGCACCTATACTCTCCCTCCCGCTCATTCCCCATTCCTGGAAGCTGTTCGTCTAGATTTTCGTTCAGAATTGGTAAAAATACAAAAGGTGTAAAGTCTTTGGCGTCAACTCTATATTATCATTTGAATGTCAAGTAATCAGCATTATGCCATTGCCCCCATTTTATATAATTGATTGAGAGCTTCCAGGAGGTCCTACACAGGTATTTACCAGCCTTAGATGCCCTTTTACAATGCACAATGAAGGAAAGGAAAATTTTCGTAATTGTCCCAGACAGTTTCTGCTGACTCCATGCAGGTATTTTTGAGTAAAACCTTTTCCCGAATAGAAGGCAGTAAAGTAACCAAAGGGGAAGGGGCTTAAGGAGGTTTGTTGACAACGTATTCTTCTCTTAGACAACATACTCTCTGCTTTCCCCTAACCAAAATCAAAATTCACTAAATTATGGACATTTTCCAGCCATATATGATCAGTTCCAAAAATATCCCAAAGACAGCACCATTTTTCATGTAAGCAACCTTGAATAAACAAAAATTTCTCAAAGGGGAGGGAGTACAGGCCCCTCCCCAGGACGGAACCTTTATGTAATGACATAGTAAGGATCCCCACTGTTGTATAAAAACACAGGGCGCATAAAAAAGGGAAATTTACGCGCCGCCACTCAGTTGGAAAATACATCCAGCCTGTCGGGAAAATTAGGATTCACTTAATTATTCACATTTTCCAGCAATTTATGATCAGTTCCAAAAATATCCCAAAGATAGCACCATTTTGTACCTAAATTAACAATTTCTCAAAGGGAAGGGGACACCCCTCCCCTTAGAACCCTCCCCCAGGATGGCACCTTTATGCAGTGACAAAGCCGGTCCCCACTGTTGTATATAAAAACGCAGAGCGTATAAAAGATGCAATTGACGAGCCGCCGTTCAGGTGGAAAAACGGCCATCCAGTCGGAATTTTGGATCTTCACACCCTCCCCCCCCCCCAAAAAAAAACAAGAAAAGAAGGTAGATGGTACCACCATCTGACGTAACATGACAGCCGTCGAACCGCACATTTTTTAGGAAACGCCCGAGTCTATCTATGTGACTCATGCGAAAGAGATATGGCTTTATGAAATTTGTCGGGGGTTGTAAGACAAATTAACTCCACTTTAGTACTTTACCACTGGTGGAGTTTCAAACGCTTTATTAGCGGAGTTAAAATTAATTTGATTGTTATGATCAAGCTAGATCGGTTTCTGCTCTCATGCGTTATTATAGCGGAGCTTCATCAGTAGCAACCTTTCAAATTTCGTAGTTTAGGGATTTTCCCTTTTTTAATATCATTGTCTCGCTCGATCACCTTTAATAGGGCGTCGAGAAAAGTATCATCTGAAGCTATTCTACAAAACTTTGAGTTGTTCTCAAAAGTGATCCCATTTAAAGATCTTTAAGATTTTTTGCCATTTTACAGGCAGTTATCGTGCTCCTTGACATTTATTTGCCTGAGAGGTTGTAGATGTGCTTGAGGGGATCTTTCGCCTTTGAGGTTCTGGGCAAGTAGACCACTTTAAATAAGTCTTAAACTTCCTTTGGCGGGTATGAGATCTTTAAACACTCTCCGTAGCTTCAAGTGCGTTTAATCGCAGGGTTACTATAACTTTCGCACGTTGGCTCCTTCAACATAACAATCTTTTGTTGACTGGGGTGGAAGACAAAGTGTCAAGTAGTGTAGAACAGGAGATGTTAGCTACTAGGCTCTAAGGTTGTAGTGTCTATGAGAGGATGGTTAAGTCATTTGCGTTTGAACGCTGAGTTACCAATACGTTTATATACGCGGGATTCTTTGTCAAATAAGTCTTTTAAGACTGGGGTCGAAGGAATCTCTGTGATGAGATTGTACTTTCTGAAACAAAGAGTGAAGACGAATTACAACACTCCAAGCTCAAAAACCCTAGCTACGGCCCTGTTCCTATTATATAGTGTGATACCATTAGTTTCATAAGACTTTAGCCGGGTACTAGCATCATTAATAAAGAATTACATCAAACTAGAATATGAATCCGTTATAACTAGGAGAGCTTTTTTTTCAAAATAAGTGGAGATTTTACTCATATACAAGTGTAATTATCTACTTTCAGGAGAACGTGACACTTTGAAAATGTCACCAAACTTGCAACAAATGACCTTGTGACAGATTTTGATGAACTCGACTTTTTCATATCTCATAATCCTTGGAACAGGACTTACGAGTGCTATTCTTAATTCCTCCCCAATCATCTGCAGATAATTCTCTTGTACCTTTGTACACATCAATTCATAATACATCCATTACATCATGACAACAATTACTAATTTATTTAGAACAATCACAACTTCGCATCACAAAAAAGCTGGAAACATGATTATAACCTGTGAAGGACATGAACATCCATGCATGAATGCATCAAAGCTGTGTTAGGACATACCTGCCCCGTAAATGTGCATAATCCTGGACATATCGTGGGTGCAATTGTAGTACAGTATGTACGTTAGTTACACTTATATGTTTGAAATCGCAGAAGTTTTAACATTGAACAAGTATTAGCTTTTTGCTATTTATAGCCCATTCTGAAATACAGGTCCCATGACTGTTACATGTTGCATACGGAGTGAACATAAATTAATAACTACAATTACTAAAAATTGTAGTAATCAATTTACTACATCCGCTACAATTTACTAGACATCCGCTTTACATTGTCAAGCGACCACGAATGGATTACAACTGTATCAGATTTTAAAGTGATCCTATATTTCCTGTAATTTCCAATATATTTGAAAAAAGCAAATCATATAGTTCCTATATTTGTGTGACTGTGAACCTATTTTTCTTTCTTCTCCTATATTTTTCTCTTCCTAAAACATTTTTTTTTTTGGTGTTCTAGGATAAAATTTTTAAACGAATTCTTTTATCCAAGAGAGTATCTTAGACTTAGAGGTGCTTAGACAGGTAGAAGTGTACATGCATAGACCAACCGTATACTTAGATGGAAGTGCAAAAGGGCAATTATAGGATTCTGAAATACACTATATGAAATTGTACTGGGTACTAGTTAACTCAATTTTTCATTGAACATGACTGTATCACTTTCATATCTTTGATTTTAAGCAGTCTGAGATATCATCTCGTTGGGGTATTTATAGTGGTATTGTCCAGGAGGTGGACCACAGCCCTGTGCCTGGCATTTGCAGTCATTCCACGACCATTTCAAAACCTCGTCCTTCGCTTTGCATGCACAAAAAGCTGATCTGTGATATGATTAATTCTTAACCTCAAAATGTAGCAGTGCAATGGTTCTAAAATTCTATTGTTTTCCCTGCCATCTACTTTCCTTTTTTCTACTGACTAGCCATTAGTTCAATTGATTGTTAAAATTTTGCACAATAACGATGTTTCCCTGAAGGTTAGGAACTTAGTGTCAGGGGAAAATTAACATTTTTACTCTAATGTTGCAGATATGCAGATATGCTGATCTCTAATCAGTTTTCCTTTGAACTCCACTAGAGAATGTATGGTAGTCCCGTGAATGTCACATCAATTTATCCAACAGACCAAAGTAAAAAATCAGACCCATGTACGAGTCTGCTACTGCATTACCCATCATTGGTAGCATGTGGGGCACTTACCAAGTTGCCCTTTCCCTAATTTTGTCATACCCGCTGTGCAATTTCTTCAAATAAGATTTTAGACAGACACTTTTGTGTCCTGTGGGCATCTTGACATGTAAATTATACGGAACTATCAAATTGCACAGATTCAAAGCGAGCAGTGGCATTCCTAGACCTTTTTGTTACCTCACTTTTCGTAAAAACCCTTCAGTGTTATTGACTTCAAAGATCATCTGATATCACCAGCGCGTTAACTGAAGAAACGCTGCATTCAACGCAATGTTCCAAACAGGAATAGACGTATGCATCTTGCATATCTTGGATATGTTATTGAATGCCTGCAACTAAACGCAATATTCTTATTGTGATGATGTTAGCTTAACATCAGTCTATTTGGTGAACGCCTCCGGATTGGAAAACCTGTTTATCCCCATGAAAGCATATCAACTTAAAAAAGAACAATATTAATTTGAAACATGCATGCACCTATTAAAAATGTGTCTGTAAGAACCTCAAAGTCTGTAAGATTAATGGTCTCGGAAATTAGTCAAAATTGCATAATTGGAAAGAAGTTAATAAAGATATGTTTTATCATATGGTGAGGTTATTATTTTAACAGACTGGCGTCTTAAGTGTGCATGGCGATATGCTACTCCTGAAAGGGTATTGCAGCCAAGGTTTCCAAAGGCTCTGTTTCTGGGTTGCATCTGTTAAATGAAACACATGAAATCATGTAATCCTTTCGCTGGGCTTGTCTGTTAAGCATTGTGTGTAAACACAGTGCGTGTATAGTGTGAACATTCCCACACTACTCTGACAACAAAATCTCTTTCCCTTCTCTGAGAAAAATGGCCGAAGGTGCCAATATCTGTACGGTAAGAGTAAGAGAAGTTCCCCATTCCACTAAAGGATATAAAATCCGATCACTATCTTCTTTGAAGCCAAATAAGTGCGATTGGCGTAGGACCTATTCACAGCATGAAAGTTCTACCTAGGCAGTACTTTCTTGTGCACCGTCGCTGTATCAGAGAGCTTTACACAACAAAAGTTAGAAAAATATTCACACTCTGCATGCTAGCCTTGAATTAATTGGTGGTTTTACAATTTACTGGAAATTTGAAAAGCGGTAAGTCCTGAATCCCTGCTGTAGGCTGTATATTAGTAGTGCCTGCCCCCTGCTTTAGAGCGGTAAGTATAATGTAATACACGAGTTCATTATACACAGAATGGCAAATTTTTAGCCTAAACGTCTTGAACTGCAAAGTTCATACAAGGCAAAGCTTATTACGTAGCCTCTCAGGCTACATGTACGGAATCGTATTTCCACCATGTGGGAAGGCGAACTACACCCAAGTAGACATTTTTTACATTGTGCAAAAGAAAGTAAACCTTATCCTACGGAAACTCTATAAAGCGGATGCATTCAGAGCGGAAGAACATTGTATTTGTCTCGTCGCCATTGATGATTTTTCACCAAGATTACGCAGCTTCTAAATGTTCAGGTGCAAACAGAAGAAAACTTGCAATTATTTTGGAAATTTACAGCAACAGAGCAAAGAAATCTGAAAATTTCTGCAAAGTTTTTCCACTGATCATATATTTCACAAAAATTATCACAATTAGATGCTGAACATAGCTTGTTGGGAGAAGAGACTCGTGATATGGCCTCGCATGCACTGGCCAACTGAATTATAAAAATGTCGTCGTAAGTTGTAGTGGCTACTTGTATTTTTATAGTTCTATCTTTATAGCACGTACTGTGTAACGCACCATTGACATGTATAATTAACTAGACACATCAGACGAACGCACGTTTGTTCATGACTTGCTTAGACCTCTTGACGCAGGGTATTGACTTGCGTAGACCATGAGTTATCTGTGGTGGCTATGGCTTAGCTTAGATAGTTATGAGAGCGGTATCCGTATTTTGGATATGGTTAGTCGCTACTGCGGCTTTATACGCGAGACTAATGGTGCTCAGTGCCCAACATGCACGTACAACGTACGGACCTACTTTCAAGACGACTAGGTGTTCGTTTTGAATTTTGGTTGAGCATAATCCTTCATTTTCAAATCTCAAAGTTTTTCGTATTCTTATTGTCGCCTCTCCACTTAAACTGTAGGATTTTAATGCTCAAATGACCTTCTGGTACGAGAGGTACGAGCAGTGGGAATCTGTAAGAACAAATTACGATATCAAAATAATGCACTGACGAGACTCTGATATATTGAAAAAAAAAACTGTTCGATTTGCAGTTCCGCGCATGCGGCATAGTCTGAATATTTTTAAATTGACCCAATCTCAAGTGTGAATTTTAAATGATGACCAATCGTTAAGAAGTGATTCTCTGTCACGTCCGAATACTTACGAAATTTTTTCAGCACTTTGAGCTATCAGTGTCACTGGACAGCTGGAGGCGAGTCGAGAAGCGCTAATTCCAACATCAGCAGGCGGGGGATCCGGCCGGGAAGCTGGCAGAGGAAAGCCTGTTGATTTAGCAACGAGGTATTTAGACGCGGGCGATTTTCGTCAGGAAACTTGAAGCTTACTAAGCTATATGCTTAATTTTGAGATAATAAATCGGCATGTCGACGCTTATTAAATTGCCAAAAGTTACGACTTTGAGTTTTGGAGGGAAAATTGGGGGCCTTCCTGCCGCCGCCAATATAAAATGAATGAATTCACGTCCACCGTTAAAACAACACAGCGGTATGTGTAAGTAGGCCTACTGTGCACTAGCACTTAGATCATTAGGGTATGATGTACAGTGGCTGTACAGCAAGGGTGAGGAACCCCCGGCACGTGGGTTCGTTTAGCCTCCGACCCGCGAGACCACTAATTCATCTGGTCCGTGAAGCAACTGATAAAAGTAAGTTCAATTCACTTGAATAATAATAGCTTTAATAATAATCTTTTAGTCCTCGGTACCCACTGTTTTATCATACTTATACCTGCAATTTCAGGATAGTTTACGTAGAACAACTCTATAAGTTCATGTTGTCATGAGCTTACTTGTAAAAATTAAAATGTCTCTGGCAGTTAATCAGTATGCCATATGTTCCATCTCCTTTCTCCCGATTGAAAAACAACTCCGACACCTCTTTCGGAGAGGCTACGTCGGATTTGCCATTCAAATTCAAATTTCTAGTTGATACCTCGAAATTTCTTCATTTTCTTCCTTTTCTTCCTTTCCTTCTTCGATTATGGATATTACTTTTCAAACTTTGAAAAGTAATATCCATAATCAAAGAAGAAGTGAAAATTTTGCTATAATGATGTGTATAAAATATCTAAATTAAAGAAAACTCAAAGCTTACTGCACTTGCATCACACTATCACTGAAGAAGAGCTATTTTGATCTCATGAACTTCCAATTGTTGTTCAACATTACAAACAGTAACCGTTTACACTGTAAGTCCACTACTGGTTTTATGTCTAAAACAACTATTTGCCTCATCATATGAGGGCTATCCACAAGTCCTTGAAAAGCCAAGTATGAATGCTTGTACTCTTAGTTGGAAAGACCATAGCTCTTTTGAACATTATCACGTAAATAGAGTGTTTCGGTGATTTACAAAGTTTACCCGTGACTGTTTTTGCTTTAATCCACTTATACAGATCAAAAGCGTTCCCTGGAAGTCAGTCTGGAAAGGCCGGAATCTGAGAAAAAGGTCTGTGCGAAGCAAAGAAGACATTAATTTTTACCAAATGATTTTAATTGTAAAGCATCGACCATGCTATTTTCACACGCCAGGCTATTTTCAGATAAAGTAAGCAATAGCTGGGCATTTCCATTCCTCACAAAGTATTCAGAGACACAAGAAAGAAAATATCTTTTTTTCTTTGTACATGAGGAGAGAATATAATGCCGTTGCATAATATTGGTAGTATCGGGAAATTTGTAAAACATTCCGTGATTACTAGTTGTGGTGTAGTGCGCAGATGTACCCAAAATGCAAAATTTACAATGCTTTAACTCGTGTTGACAAAGTAAGCTTAAATTTTGCTTTACTGCCCTGCGGTCAAGTCCTGCCCATCCCCTCCCCCATCCCCATGCGCGACTGGGTTATATTTATTTAATTTGGCTTGTGTAGAATAAGCTTTCAGGGATCAAAAAGTGGACTCTGCTGTATCTGCAGCATAGTTTATAGAAGGCATGTTACTTTAAGTTTTACTTTCAAATCATGCAAAGAAAGAATTATTTAAATGTATGAACATGTTGAGGCGTAAGACGTAAGGCAGCGTAGATGGAAGTAAGAGAATTTTGGGACATGAGCTGATGTAATACTGTACCTCAATACTACATGTGTGCACCATCTAAGTACCACACTTTATATTTAGAGCTAATACCAATGTATTACGTAAAGGTCTAAGAGTTTATCTTCCGAGAGTGCTTACCTTTTATGCATTTGCCAGTGTACCTTCTGTGTATTTATCACAAGTTAAATATCCTTTGCTCCTTC
The DNA here is from genome assembly GCA_029531755.1 of Holothuria leucospilota. NCBI lineage: Eukaryota > Metazoa > Echinodermata > Holothuroidea > Aspidochirotida > Holothuriidae > Holothuria > Holothuria leucospilota. Next base: position 99,921 of record JAIZAY010000085.1, on the reverse strand, counting down.
CGCAGAGAGTAAATCAAGTGGAAAATGTGTTGTAAATACATTGATAAATGAATTATAGATAGTAAAGATCACTGTGTATTGCTTTTGTTGATATAAACTATTTTAACATGACGTTCACTTTGCTCTTAAGGCTTTAATTTCTTTTAGAAGACTGCACTAACTTGTTATATGGGTCTACAGTGCTCTGAGTAACAAACTGGATTAATGACAATTTTACAACTGTGTCGACAACTTTATTTAAATATGTGCAAAGTCTTTCATTTCTTGGTGCAATACAAACTATTCGCCAGTGATGTACACATGTTCATCCTATGTAATTTTTCAAGAATATAGAATTTCACTTAACTTACACATATAAATTTTCTATTCCTCCTTTGAGGCACCTACCTATTTTTGCTATAAGATATTTTTACACGAGGTTGAAACGTTTTAATATTTTTAATATCATCTCGTTAACTCTTATTGAAAATTATGACTTAAGATGGTTATTGAGGAAGTCACCTGTAGTTAACAATTCTTTAATACTGTAATCATGTAAAACACAGTTATATTACAAGTATATTATCTTTAAAGATTCCTTTGAGAGTTAGTGTTCTGTGTCAAAGAGAATAGAGTAGGGTTAACTTTATTAAGGCCGATCAAGGAATTACTAATCTGCTGCAAAAGGAGTAAAGCTATAAAATAAATTGCACAAGTGCAACACTGACAGAAGGTAACATAAAAGATTAATACAAAGGAAATAAAAGAACAACAAAAATGTTAAGGAACATGAAGCATAAAAATAAGACAGTGTAAAAGTGACTAAGAACCACACAAGCCGGTAAACACTCGACAAAAGAAAAAAAAATATAACCATAAGAGAGGTATCTCCGGACGTATATCAATGGACAAATGTAACATCATGTGTAGTTCCATACTCGCCAGGTCTGAAAGGTATTTTTTGTCCCTAAATAGTTCTCATAGTGGTTCATTGTCCAAATTAGACCACTTGTCATTTAACATTGATTTAAATTGAGTTTAGAAATTTAAGTATGGATCTAAAAGTTTACTCAGTCTTAGAGGTAGCCGTTTTTCAAGAATACTCTCCCACATAAGTTGAACAATACTTTCAGAAGCTGTGAAAAGTTGATGTGAAAAGTAATTCCCTTCTGTGTTTGGAATATTAACATCAAAGAAACATGTAGTGTTATAAGGTAGATAAAGATCACCTAAATACTCCAGTCAAGTTGGTGGGCACACAGTTGTTGTCAGTGCATGCTGACAACAAGAATTTTGCCGTAACTGTAAGCAACGGATGAGAGGTAGGAATCCCTGATCAGTAACAAGTACAGGTATAGAACCCTAAAACTACACACATGTGAACGTCTAAATTCAATTTAAACATTTGCGCTCATTGGTATTGTATGTTTTTAACAGAAAGTACGGTTTAAAGGATATCCCCACAAGCTCTTTTTGAAAGTGAAATTTCCAAAGCCATAAAACTTTCCACTTTTATTCTATCATTCTTGATCCTAACTAGGACTGCAATTATGGTATCAGGCTTTCAGTAAATCAAAATGAATAACTGCTATTAAAGATGGACTTCCCGACCTTCATACAAAACTGCATTAGTAGCTCATGTTTTGGTATCCCTTTTGGTCGGCAGGTTATTAACTAACTGTTTGAAACCAGTTATGATAGAAATAGCGCCATTTCTAAAGCTCGCGATGCCATTCAATGACCTTGTTGAACAGTTGGACCGTCGACACGACTACCGTTGTCGGAAATTACCTGTTAGGCCTAACTTGCCTAGAGACTTCCCTCCTGACGAAAGTTAATGTCCCTCTAAATCTCTGCTAGATAAACTTAAAATTTGTCTTTATTACCGTGGCAGTAAAGAAAACTAGTACTTTTGACACAATGACAAATAACGATTTCCTCAAAGGCCGAGATGACCTACCCGGCGGGGTGGCCGGGCTGTACTCACTCTTTCACTCTCTGGCCCATTTCCTTCGATCAGATCTGTGCTTACGTACTAAATGCGTATAGACTTGTATTCAACATTGAACAAACTTTTTCTAAGACACAGGACGAGTGGATGTAAAGCAACTTTCAGCAGCTGCATTCCTTTCAAGTACGAAATACTGGCTCGTTTTACATATTATGTAGCCCTAAAACACAGTCGTTTACTTAGTCCGCCTCGTGTACAACCAAAAAACTGGTATTGATGGCAAACAGGCTAAATAGGAGGAAAAACCGAGTATCTCTAGAGCGGGATGCAATCTAAGCATGTGGCCAAACATGGCAGCGCGAAGGGCTTAGTCTGCTCGTAACGAATTGTAGGGGTTTACACTGATTAAAAATGCCATTCGTAGTCACTAATCACATCTCTGTTCAAGAATAAGTAGCTAGAAAGATAGTAAAGTTGAACAGAAAGGTAGAAAAGATTCACTTTCTGTCAGCTGCAACAAGAAATATTGGCCTGGTATGTAACCTTTCAAATTATGAATCATGTTTTCAAGATAAAGACTGGCAAAAGAACTAAGTTACATGAACAGGATAAAAATGAGGGCCAGCATTGATGACTGAAAGAAGTATGCATGCATGATAGTCCAGGATTTATAAATTCAAACAAAAGAAACGAATCAGGCACTTGGGAATCGCAATGACTTTTATAGACCTTCCATCCTCGTAAAACGATCAAATGCTTAAACAGTAGCTTGCCCTTACAAGCTTGCAGCCTACTGTATACCATTTTATGAGTTTACAGTGGCCAAAGATGATATGAAACGTGCAGTGATGCCCTGCATTTTAAGCAGACCTTCAGGTCACATGTCCCACGTGCATAAACTATATATGTGTCTGCTGCACTTCCTGGTGAGACGATGACTTTGTGAGAAAATATCGATGCTACTAACTATGCCTACGTTGTACTGACTACAAACTCGTCGGGCAGATGGCATTTTATATGCACTCGTTCCTCTATGTCCACCTTACGATTGGGTGGCAGGTGCACTAGCAGAGAAGATTTAAACTGAAACAGACAACGCATGCAACATTGAGGAAATCATTATGTCATTACTGGAACGTTAATCCAAAACTACAATCTAAAACGTCCAAATAAAATTTAAAATGCAGTCCGGATAGGAGGGGCCCGGACACAAATCCCGGCCTTTTAAAGTGATCATAATCGGATAAACATGATTCCATCTAGATCATTTTTTATCCAGATCTGATCAAATAAATGATGTGGATTTGTGCAGGTGCCCCTCCGATCCGGACTGGGTTCAGATTTTATATCAGGACATGTATCATCTTAAAAACGTTCAGAAATTCCGGATTTAAATCAAATAAGATATTTCCTTACTTAAGGAATTGCTTCACACTCTTTTATCTGAAGGTTATTTTCATCTTGTGCTTTCCGTTTTAAGTTTGAGGTATATTGATATTGAGGCACCATTCTGACCGAAAGCAGTATAGGCTGCACATCTGGAGGTGTTGCCAAGGGTAGCACAAGCATGAAGTTAAATCGGTTCCTTGTTAAGGATTGCTGAACTTAGAGGAGTCAGTTTTATGCAAACTTTTAACCAACATCATGTATTTTTTTTTTTCAAATTCCAGATGGTTTCTTATCACGAATGTTTGGTATAAGAGAAGCGGCTATCTTCTGCATTCATCAATTATTGATGATCACAAAGTATCGCCCAGTCCCCCTCAAGGATCAAGGAAAACGATAGGATTATTCTTGCATCCCGGAATAGAGGGCGGGGGTAAACTACGGTACTAACGGAGCATGAAAATGAAGTAGGAGTGTTTGTGAAATGTGTTCTTCGACCTTCAAAGGTGGAAATCATCCCTCGAGTCCCCCAGTTGTTGACGCAAGGGTAGGCTAAACTACGATTTACTCTTCTTCAAGAGGCCTGTTAAACGTTTCATGTTGTTTCAGGTAGTGTATTCAAACTTAATTATCGTGATTCATTGAAAACAAGGCAAGTCACAAAACATTCAGTGAAGTCGGATGATACTCATTTACTGTACAAATAACGTTGCCTTGGCAGTTTCTTGTTTTACTCCCACAACAAATAAGGTGGATTGGAAATCAGTTGTTTGCATCACAGTCAGCGTGAGTCTGTTTGCCTTACATGGCAACAATGTATAAATGCTTTATACTTATAGAACGTTGCATAGCCTAGGTTGGTTGCTGGTGTGTGTACATATACAACGATAGTTGTATGTATTATTGACGGACTCAAATCAGTAAATTGAAACGTTATGTTGGACCTTAATTTTGTAAATCATAAAGACGACATTTTTAAGTCCATTGAAATGGAATTATTGGCATAGGCAGGTTGTTTTAAACAACGCCATTTTAGCGGTTTAATCCTTTGACGTTATTTGAAGTTTTTGTTTTTTTTTTTTGTTTTTTTTTGTTTTTGTTTTTGTTTTTTTGTTTGTTGTTTTTTTTTGTTTTGTTTTGTTATAGGCTATTTCGTATTAAATCAACTTAACTTACCATCACTTTAGTTCTTTGTCAACTTGTATCCAATATGTACATTTATTCTCACGTCCACGTAGTGCTGTTTACTAATTGCGATAATACAAACATAATGTGATCATTAAATTACAATCGTCATATAATATGTCACAATTATAAGCCGTCATGGAAGAGCAACATATATCGTGAACGTGCTGTAATGGTTTTTGATTTTTGACATATAGGCATGTAAGGCCGTAGGGAGAGGAGTTGCTGGGACCTCAGCTTTCCGTTCGGATAGCAAAGTTTCCATTTTGGTCAAACATGCTTTAATTGTTAAAAAGTGCTCCCCATTAAATATAGACCCCACACGCTCGGTACGGTAGCATGATGTGGGCTTAGTTCGTTTATTAACTTACTGAACCGTGATGTTGATCCTGTGACGTCCACACCGCGAAAGGCGATTCAGGGTAGTTGCTTTAGTGCCATTGTGACTAGAAATAGCAATGAAATTATGGTATCGTGGGCGTGTGACTGCTGCCACCGTTCATAGGCCTACAAATAGGTCTCACAATAAACGGGTTTGGGCCAGGCTACAGAGGGCGGAGCTCTCCAAAATTGGCCAGCACCATGAAGCCCCGAAAAAGGGGAGTCGGAAATCTGAAACGACTACGAAAGAAAAATTTCGGGATTCTTCGGGAGCCGAAAATTGTGGGCATTTATTGAAGATAATTTGAAAAGTTTAACTCTTTGATGAAGAAAAATTTTAAACTTTTGGAAAGTTAGGAATATTATCATTTTGAGAAATTATTTTAAAAAATTGCTAAAAAATTAGGTATTTAGGGCGTATTCAATTTAGAAAAATTTGGAAATTGAGGTATTTATGAAAGGGAGTAAGAATTTTTGGATGTTTATTGACAAAATTGAAAATCTGGGTTTTGCTTATTGGAAAATATGCCCGTGCTGAAAGCTAATTCTTTTAAGCCGTCGAAGCGAGTAGTCTCCGTTGGGTATCATGAGCTTTATCTACCCATTATGGCTCCTCGAAAAAATCGGAAAATTTCACCTACAGGTGGTGGAGGGCTACCCCGACGGGGATATGACAGCCAATTCACTGCAAACATCAGGAAATATGCTTTATAGAGTCTAATTCATATACATAAAATATGTGAAATGATTACATGAACCATGCCAGTGTGCACGAATCAAAGAGAGGATTGTAATAAATTAAAACTACACTAACCTCAGCTTTAGATTTGATGAGCTGTGGGTTATTACCCAGCACTTTGTATAAAGATTAAAGGTCACCTATTGGGTCATATAATGCATGTGAACCTTGGTACCATGCACCCCGACGAGAAAGGGTGAGGCAGCACCTTGAAGATCAGACAAAGGCGACGGGACTTGCAAAGACGGCGAAAATAAAATTTTTGGTCCCCTTTGCTGGCCGAAAATTTTGGGCATTTATTGCAGAAAATTTGAAAATTGGGGACTTTAATTTAAGGAGTTAACGCAATATAATACATGTGATACATAATATGCGTGTGTCCCTCACTTTTATTACATTTGACATTTGAGGAACAAAGCGTTATATTTCGGGAAGCTTGTGGCAAAAAACTTCTGGCGCCATCTTATTGTAAGGCTTGTCTATATATAGTATCTCTACGAACTAGTTCCCGGTTGCTGTGTGTTGAGAGTATAAAGTAAGACATAAATGTCAATTAGCTGCATCTGAATTGGTTTTTGCATGGTTCCAGTAAATTTAGAGCTTCAGCTGTTCAAAAACCTTATAATGTTATTGAGAAATATTCAATGAAGTAAAAGAGCATTCGATATACGCTAAGCCTAAGGAAAGACTCATTTTCACACAGCGCCACAGTTTTTCAAAGCCCTGGAAACAACGAGATGTCTATCGTTTTGCTAAGTTAAACAAAACTTTGCAACGTGTTAAGAGGGTTTGACAGAAGAATTCAAGTTAGTGAATCCTGAAGTTAAAATTTTCAAGCCCAGTAGATCAAAAAATGTAAATTTCACACCTTATTTTCCCCTTAGTGAATGGAAATGTTTGGTTTTCTTTCCGTCCATGCAACTGTTGTCGGTTGTAGATACTACCTCCAACGTCAAACACGGGAGAAAAGAATACAAAAGTGACTGCCAAACAATGTTATCGAAAACACTTTACATTTGTTTGTGTACTGGTTGATTCGTTCCAATGATATCAACTTTTAGAACGTATGCATCTGTCATGTGCTCGTTAGAAGGACTGTAGTTTACCTTTTCCAGTTTTCCTTACCTGCTTATCGTAGTATTACGAGCCAGTCTCAGTTTTTTGTTGTTGCTGCTGTTGCTGCTGTTGTTGTTATTGTTGTTGAAAAAAGAAAGGAAAGGTAGGTGGTACCACCATCTGACGTCACGTGACAGCCGTGGAACCGCACACTGACTTTTTAGGAAACGCCCGAGTCTATCTATGTGACTCATGCAAAAGAGATATAGGCTTTATAAAATTTGCCGAATTAATTCTAACGGCAAGTTGTTTTGAATTTAACGGCCAATTCTACCTTCAAATAATAGGTTGCGCCATGGGCAGTCAGGCCTCCCCCGAAATCTGTGATATTGTCATGCATCCCTTAGAAGAACGCATAATATCCACAGATCCGAACATTATTAAATGGCTTTGGTACAGGGATGACATTTTATTATTGTACAAAGGAACCCGCACGGAACTATGTAACCTAGTGTAAAACCTCAACGTTTTTCATGAATTTTTCAAGTTCATCGCTGAAATCTCCTTAGAGGAAGTTACATATTTAGATCTCAAAATATTTAAAGGGGAACGTTTCCGCTCATGTGGTATCCTAGACACAAAAGTCTTTACTAAATCCACGGAAACCTACCAGTATTTAGATCGAAATTCTGCACCCCCCCCCCCAGCCATATTTAAAGGCTTTATTAAAGGCGAAGCACTTAGATACGCCCGCCTGTGCAGTAACATAAGCGACTTTCAAGAGAAAAAAAGACTCTTTCATAGAGAAGCTATTAATGAGGAATTACTCTCGTGATGAAATAGAATCCGCAACCTCAGCTATAAAGCATACAGAGAGAAGCGCTCTATTAACCACGGAACCCAAAACAAAGGTACCACCACTAGTTTTCAGAGTGACCTACACCCCACATGTTCGGACAACGCATATAAAAAATGCACTAACCAAACACTGGGATTTAATTTCCGAAGTAATCGACGGCTGTCACGTGACGTCAGATGGTGGTACCACCTTACCCTTCCTTTCTTTTCCCCGGTTCTAAAAAATGACCTATATCTCACATGTTGGAACGGTGCATATAAAATGCTTGAAATAAGCATTCGCACGTAACTTCCTAACATGAGCAATTGACGAAACTATTCTCAAATACCCCGATGATTTGTATCCTTAACGTACGTGTGTTGTTTTACCACGATCGGAAGCAGAAAATAATTCACAAACTCAGATATTTTTTCTGTGGGGGATCCGTTCCCACTTATGATCGGTCGACCAGCAAATTTTAAGTTAGCCGGTGGGGATTTATGTAGTTTGGGGAGTACGTAAAAGACCGGGGTGCGGATGTTATGACTGAGTGGATTCAAATAGTCGAAAATTTCTTTGTCAATCTCTTTCTTGGACAAGATATCTTGAAGTGTCTCGAATACTACTTTAGTTGTAGCGTGAGTAATATCGCTATCAAGTTTTTGATAATGGTGACTTTTCAGTTGCCGTTCTTTTTCGGCCTGATAGTCGGTGCGATTTAGAATTGCAATACCTCTGCCTTTATCAAAGGGTTTAAGGATGGCAGACCTGTCTTTAGCAAGCGATCTGAGAGCAACCTTCCACAACTAATAACTTCCTAACATGAGCAATTGATGCAACTATTCTCAAATACCCCGATAACTGCCTGTAAAATGGCAAAAAATCTTAAAGATCTTCAAATGAGATCATTTTTGAGAACAACTCAAAGTTTTGTATATAGTTTCTGATGATACTTTCCTCGACGCCCTATTAAAGGTGATGGAGCGAGAGATTGATATTAAAAAATTATGAATATCACTAACCTACGAAATTTGAAAGGTTGCTACTGATGAAGCTCCGCTATAATAACGCATGAGAGCAGAAACCGGTCTAGCTTGATCATAAGAATCAAACTAATTTTCTTAACCTCGCTAATAGCGTTTGAAACTCCACCAGTGGTAAAGAACTATAGTGGAGTTATTTTGTCTTACAACCCCCGGCAAATTTTATAAAGCCTTTATCTCTTTCGCATGAGTCACATAGATAGATTCGGGCGTTTCCTAAAAAATGTGCGGTTCGACGGCTGTCATGTTACGTCAGATGGTGGTACCACCTACCCTTCCTTTCTTTGTTGTTGTTGTTGTTGTTGTTGTTGTTGTTGTTGTTTTTGTTGTATTTAAGGTACGTGTTAGCTACTATTCGTACCTAAGTAAACACAACCAGGATAGTAGCTACACCACTTTTTAAGGAGGGTGTGAGAACCAATTTTGGTGACCGACAAGGCTGATTGTACCGACTAACCTTCCAATAAGACGCGGTTCCTGTTGATGTTTTAAATGTAGTCCGTAACATAGCTCCATGAAGAACTGAACCTCTTCGAGATACATCCATTGTATACGGACTGTTGGCTGAAAGAATCCCGTCGAAGTGACAGTAAATACAGTGGATGCACCAGAGTTTTGAAATAGGGGATAGATGGTGGACAGGAGAAATTATTAGGGGGCATTAACAAAGAATGACCCAACGACACCGAAGGATACAATACGTCCCCCCCCCCCCCCGATAGGAGTTGGGAAAATGGTGTCCAGGACAGATTCCATGAGGGAGATGGAAACCCCCTGAGCTATTTTCAAGTTATGGAAATAAATATAATGTAATGTAATAATGTAATAAATGATCTAATATAGTGCCGCCTTAATAAGATACGTTCGGCGGCGCTTCACACAGAAAAAGCCTTACACAACAAACAAGAATTAAGCTTATTTAAGAGTCTTTTTAAACACACTTTGATATAAACGAAAGTAAATTGTGAACATGCCTAATATCTGCTGCGAGTTTGCTCCACAGTTAGTTGCACTAAGAACAGTGGCTTCGCCAAGAGGATGGGGCAGGGGACACGTTCCCCCAAACGTTGGCTGTGCCCCTGTGTGCCCCCAATGAGATTTGGGATTTGAAAAAAAATAATGCACAAACACACCGTTTACGCATATATCAATAGGAACACGAGGCTCAAATTCCACAAACGATTGTCAAAACCACAATTTTACGCACGCTTCGCACGCTTCTTATTGTTGGGAGATAAACCCACAGCTTTTGTTCCAACATTTATTTTCAACAGCTATGGAACTAATGCAACCATGCGTACCTCTCCCTCCAATACTATTACCACATCGATATCTTTTAGTCAGACTTTTTATGTTCGAAATCTATAAACGTTGCGATTTACGTTGCCCTTTTCAACGCGTATCCAATAAATATGGGGATCATTAAATAGCTTTACTCCCTGGTTAAGGCCTGTTTACTTTAAAAACCAGTGCCTTCAAATTTGCAAGGGGAAACGTTGCTCTCAAGATTCCTCTTCCTCTACGAGGAGGAGCCAAGCACCACACCAGGGATCATAAAGTGTTGATACCCCCAAAAGGAGTAAAATACCTTCCACGAAATTTTCATAGATACTTAATACCAGGGGCCCTAAGGTCGGCCCCTGAGACACAAAGCCCACAAGGGAGCATTAATGCGTCACTGCAACGCCGCCAGAGGCGCTCAGTCCCGCATTTTGGTATGCCCGTCCGATAGTACGCTTGCCCCCCCCCCCTCCCCCATGCCCTCACTTCAAAGTCTGGCGACGCCACTGAGTAATAGCCCATCTAGTTGACGATGAAGGAAATCATTACAGTGAACATCGATGATGGCAGGGATTGCAGTCTCTTTTGAAGAGCTATATCAGTCAAGCTATTCTACGTTACACAAGGGTAATTACGTAATAAGAGTGATAGGAGTGCGCTATGCACGTTTTAAGACATTTTGTACCTATATTCTAATACACTGATTCGAGACTGTTTGTAATATAAACGATTAGTATAACCTTGCATATTTGTAGCATAATTTTATAGCATTTATTTATACCAGACTGAGTGCAAGAGGGAAGAGGAAAGTGGGACGGAAGAGGAATGTTGCTGCCACCAGAACTAGCGCCACCACTGACTGAATGTCAAGGAAAAGAATGAAAACAACAAAATTGTGCTTGCCAGTCTACCATACATTATCTTTAACGTGAAAATGACAGGCTGCACAAAAAATGTCATATCCCATCTTTTGGTAAAGTTTCGGCCAAGGTTTTGCCATAATGATAGCACCAAGTGACCGCTTGGGCTCGAAACTTCCATTTTTGGCTATTATGTACGGCCTGTGCTAACAAATACTAAGTCGTTGGCAAAGCTCAGAATTTCTGTGGATCCTTGTATCGCATTCCATCCACAAAAGACATGGTAAAGTAAGGCGACTCATAAAGGAGAGCAAAACACTGCAACGAACAAAATTATTGGTTACTGTGTCTAACGTTTTATTCATATACACATGTGGTATATGAGCATGATGTCTTGAACAGTATAATCAATAAATGGCAAGAACTTTTTCTAAATTTGTCTGGTCGGGGTGGGCAAGACAGACGATCTGGAAGTGGGAAGAAAACTTTCAGAAAATAGGCTAAGATGTCCTTATAATTTATTACCATAGCACATTTGGCACAATATAAAACCTTGATGTACAGTGTTCAATCCTTACGCACAGGTATACTGCAAGCGGAAAGAGGAAAATGATGGTAGGGGTGCTACCTTTTCAGTGAAGAAAAGTATCAGACAATATAGGCTAAGATAACTTAATTATTCATAGTCATACAGCATTTAGCACAATATAAATACTTGATGTACCGTGTTGAGTCCTAACTTACAAGGAGTATTTGAAATAGTTACTTGGTGGGGTGGGTATTAAAGTTAGCTGTATTATGAATCTAAACTTTGACAGGAAACCACTCAACCTCAATAGAGCATGAAGCGCACAGAAAATGTTTGGCAAAATTTTTATCACAATCTACAAAATGTATACAGACGCATGTAAAGTGTTTATAAAAAAAAAGATATCATGCTTAGAGCAACAGTAACACTACCGTGTTTTTAAGTGATCGTGTTCAAAAACTGGTTTTACTATGCGTTGTCAGGCAAATTCAGATACGGGAACTTAATGAGGTGTTACTACGGGAGCAATATCTATAGCTACACGAATTGAGCAACGTTAGACTCAGAGAACCTACGACCAGGTAAAGGACACAATGCAAAATGTTCACATGGTAGTCAAAAAGATACCTCTCAAACTTGACAACCTATTTTAAACATAAAAGTTCGGTCGCTTGTCAAATTACCACACTGTCAAAGTTTCTTCTCCTTTCGTCTTTTTTTTTCTTGAAGGTCTGTGTGGAGACTGATCTGACGTGAAGAGGGATACCCCATAGCCATAAGCTACGAACACAGCTAAATTCTGGATAATCACTGGTTTAAAGAGTTGGACGCGAAACCTTCATAACCTCAGAAAAAGTCAACATATCAATTTTTAAAAGCACAAGAAATAAAACAAAAACACGTTTCTACAAGATTTTGATAAAAGCAGTTCGATGCTTCACGACTGCTTTGTGTCCTCAGCAATTCCAAAGCACGATGAATTAGTCATTGATAAACGTTTCTCAGAATTATTGACGTGATTATTCTACTTTCATGTTTATAAATGATAATTGATTTCATTTGACATCCAATTGTGTTTAAACCATCTCCAGCCAGACCACCTAAAATCTGTGAGAATTACAATGTAAAAACAGTGTTTAGGAATTAAACACTTTCCTAAAAAAGTTTTGCCCCCGCTTTGGAAACACGTTTACACTCTAAACACGTTTCGGACTTAAACACATAATGTTAAGTAATTAAAAATGTGTGTTTAGGAATTAAACATGTTTCCAAAGTGGGGCAAAAATTGTGTTTAATTCCTTAACACATTTTTAGAGTGTAGTCGGTGTCACATACAAAATGTCCTTGGATCGGCCTCGAAGGCTCTTGTCCCAAGGCCTTGCCATGGGGTCCTGTGAATTCAAATTGGTTCTTCTGAAGGAAGTTATAACAGAACAGTTTATTTACATGCCGAGGCTGTTACAACGAAACGTCGAGTTAAACGAATGACAATCTTTGCAACTGGCGCGGATGGGTAATATCAAACCTCTAAACTTGAATTCACATCTATGCGTAGGGAATTGATGTCAGCTTGATAAGGGAGAGGCTTAAATCAGGGAAGGGGTCTAAAATTTTTAAAATATTTGAAGGTCTTTAAATGCAATGTGATGTTACATTTGCTCAATTTTTGAAGATTAGTGTAATTACTTTTTTATGGACTTTATTGAAAACGTTTGATAACCATAATGTGGACTTTTAGAAGTTATGGTTCTTGAAATGTGGGGGCGAAAACATGCTTTATCCTTACATTCTTGACTGGGGCTGTAGCACCCAAGAACCCCCCCCCCCCAGCACTTGATGCGCCTGTGACGTCGGGTCTATGATGCAGGGTGTCTATCGAACTCTGCAACTAAATGTGATACTCTCCTTAAAATAGAACGCAAAATTCACCCGCGAGCAAAGTTTATCATCGTGGCAAGTCCTTTCGGTGGGTTTTTTGTGAACAAAGAGTATAAACTTACAAATTCCTGCACAACCACTAACAGTTTTAGTTCATGCGTTGTAAAACATGACGTCCTAGAAAACATTTATTTAAAGGGGCATATTGAGTTGATATCGATAACTTAACGACGGTGTTGAAGGGTACACACCACATGACAATGATTATTAGTAGCATTATTAGCCAAGTTTCACATCCAATAGTTATGCATAAAGCTAAAATTTTGAATTTTTTGGTGTCCTGGCTTGTAACGGTATTGTGCATAATTTGAAAAAGTGTCTGGTCATGAATTTTTGAAAACCGAATTGAATTGTTTATTACTCACTTATGAAACATTTATTTGTATGTAAGATGTGCAGGGGATTGTTTAAGTTTGACTATTTGTCATTAGTATATGAAGAAAACGTAACAGGTTTGCCAAAATTTGGTGAATTTCATGAACCAACTCAATGTGCCGCTTTAAAAGAATTTGTGGGTCTCCAATTTTCTATATTGACACACTTTACAAAGCCCTTCAGATTCTCTTCAGGATTAGCAAAGCTGACACAAGGGTTGCAATGGTGGCGAATGAATAAATAGACTCCTTCTTTGCAGTGCTTAAAGAGGTTGTGATAAATCTGCTACTAGCTCAAAATATACACCATTGTCAGACGTGATCGAGTTAGCTCCCTGTCGACGATTTCGGTCTTCTCTAATAAGTGGATGGGTAGATAGCCCTTTCTGAAACAATGGGTATTATAAATCTGAACTGCTATCCAATGGGATTGTTTTTAGTATTGTAAATAAGCGAGTTCGATAATTCGTCTGCACATGCGCACATCCTTCAGATCGTCGGAATAAAATAACACACCCATACCTACAACATGTCTTCCAAAATTTGAGTTCAGTTGAAAATTTTGTGGAATCATCCTTTTGTAACCCATAGCAAATATAAAAAGGGTTTTTGCGTGTGGTTTTTCGCTGTGGACTTCATGTAAACTGCCTCTTTGGTGTAAACATTTGAATTATAATCTGCCGTTAAGTAAGATAAATGCCCCCATTTTCGTACAGTTTGGCTGGTCACACTTATATTTAAGCTCAATGGTATAATAGGTACTGGAAAAAATTGGGGACTCACGAAAATAGGGCAACGCAATACTCTTTGTTCTGAGCTCGGTTCGTTTACCCCGTGTGTATCCCACAATTCCATGCGACAACGTATTATCGAACTCCCTTAGTGTCTAAGCATTTTTCCCATCCAAAGAGTAATGTGTTATTGTATCTTCAACTTTACCCGGAATATAATACGATACCATGAAGAAAATGTCTTCAATACTTAATCGAAGTTCAAGTAAAAAAAAGGTCAAATTAAACTTCGTCAGAAAACCTCTCAAACTAGATTTGTTAGCGTGCAGTGTCGACTGCTAAGAGGAAAGTTCCTTCTAGCCATACCTGAATACTAACCATTGACGTCATGGCACATTCACTGCAAGTTAATGTTAGGATTATGGGGCTGACTGTTCGAAAAAACGAGTGCTACCCAAAGTGCACCGCGAATTAATGATTCAATCTATTGGCTCGCTGGTTGACACATACAGTAGGACAGGAGTTATTGCATTTAGTTTGTGGTCTTTAATGAAAGTCTTATCATTTTGGTAAATACAAAGCAAAGGCGAGGAATCTTAATACCACCATCCCGATGATACATAATTTCATACTTTGTTTCACACCCTGCATGCAGATGTCCTATAAATGTACTTTAAGTAGTGATCGTAAGAAACCTTTCAAAATTCTTCATTTGAATACGATTTTGTTGTATGTTCTCCTTAGTAGCATTCTTCTCAAAAATCCGTACATCTAGTAAATATTCTATAGCAAAAACAAACGTGAAAGGTACAACACTTGCAGTGACCGGACACCCCCCGCCCTCCGGACAATTCCCACCAGGATGAATCCTATCACCAAAAAATTCCCATTGGGAAAATTCTCAACCTTGACAATTACCTCCTTAGACACACCCTCACGGGAAAATTTGATGATGTCCTGATAGGATTCGTCCGGGCTGGCTATTATCGTTGTCGAGTTTGTTCTGGGGAAGGCCATTATCCGGGCAGAGATTGTCCGGAAGGGTTGTCCAGGAACTAATGCTTGTATCCCCTTCTGTAGTTTTCCAGTTTTAACTTTTAGTTACACTACGTCATCTTTGTCACTGTTTTTCTACAGAGATAACGAAGATGATCTTTGCGTGTAAAGTCTTAAAATATACATATACTGCATTTGTAAGTTTATTGTACCAATAAGTCTCTGGCCAAATATAGTCCCCGACCTAGTCATACTTATGATATAATCACGTTCTGCGGCTACTACCTTTCACTCTCCGACTTAATGACCATTTGGGCACCCCCGATAACTGAAGAATGTAGACACTTTATCTAAATCTGAATTAGATTGGGACATGCTGCTCTGCTTTTGAAATTGATTTCCTGACTTGCGATTGAAAAAAGGATTAAACTCTAGTGTGCGAAATGTTTTAAAATAAAAACAGGCAAATGTCAGTGTGTGTTAGTTCTCGTTACCTACTACCATTTACACGGATGTCGACCAATGGGGTGCCGAGATATATGACCCATACAAGTTATTGTCGACTGGTAGAAACTTTGTTCACATCTTAAGTGTGAAACAACTTTGCAATAGTTGAAAGGATTAAAAATGGTTGTTTTGCATGACACTTATATAAAAAGATGAATACCATGCATATTCATTCAGGTATATCTTTCTCGTTGCTATATATACTACCCCAGATACTGATTACGTCACTATTTACGATCCAGTAAACAAATTAAGCTAAATGAATTTCGGTGTAAAGGTTTCAGTTCTTTGATTGTTTGAGAATTTCAACCTTAACGTGGTTATTCATCCTCAAGTAGAGAGTCAAACTGAATCTTTCTTCACCTGATGCTTTAAGTTGTATGCTCGAAAATTTTGAGCATACAACGCTCAGAGGAACAAGTATCCATTCATGAATACCAGTTCACCAATACCTCATTCCACGCAAGTACTATCGTCCAGTCTAGCCATAGCATGTTTCACTTGTCAAGAATATCGACAGATGAGAAGTGTTAACACAATTATGAAGGGTGCACTTAACATAGTAAGCTATTTCAAGTTTTAAAAGTTCCTTTCCATTTTTATGTAGTTACCCCAGTAATGTCTAAAAGGAAGCAAAATGCGAGGAGGAGTTACAAAGCTTACAATACTGAAATACAAAATTACGGCTTCAAATTACACGTTGATGACATACGTATAGGATTTAATGAGAAAGTCCCCTTCGAATGGCTTCTTCCTCCCCTGTTTTGCCTTGCAGTGCGCTATAAAACGTTTTGTGTCGAATCATTTTGCTCTCCCACAAGCAGGCAGTGGTATTATCACCTCCCTGTTTTAAAAAGGTTGTCGTCAAAGCGTTCTAGCCTACAGGCCACGTTTCCCCCGTAGGTGTTAAATAACTGTAATGGAACCGATCAAACCTCTAGCCAGCTGCCAAGGTTTGGGAAAGGGATTCTGTCTTAAAGGGCATTGGCAAAATACAACTTTAGCTTTTTGTAGAGTCAAACTTAAGGTGTCACTTTAAAATTTGAAAAGCATTAAATCAAAATGGAGGTTCTCCCCGCAGTGTCTACCGAGGTCGATACGATAGCAATGATTATGAACTAAAAATAAGCATGAATCCTTCACCGATAAAGTTACATCTCAGGTTTAATTGACTAACACAATCATCGACCTTGTCCGTTACTATTGTAATATACATGATGTAGGCGCATTTGACACCAAAGTGATGAAACCCAGAAGATGTGTGCGCCATATACACGACTGCAAACATTTACCGAACAAGAAATGTTTGCCCTTAAACTGAAAGAGTACATCCCCCTTTGTACACACATATGGCTCGGTCTTTGTACCAGCTTATCAAGTGTCAAGATTATTTTGTATGAATTCACCTAGATAGGAAACAGAAAGAGTGGTCTATGTCCCCTCCTTGTGTTGATCCCAGGGTAAACAATTTACATAAAATCGTTCTTCAGACAGGTATATGGTTTCATTTTAGTTACTATCAAATTGAACAAATAAAACTTAAAGTTGTTCATTAGTTTCTTAAAGGGAGAGCAGTGTCCTGATTTAAACATATCTAACATCGTGGTATGAGAGGTAAACTAAATGGTGTATATGTAGTAACCGGGGAGGAAGCACAAAGTTTGATTCAAAGAAAGAATGAAGAAAAGGCAAACACTTGGGGAACACAGAGACGATTACCGCAACACCTGTTCACAGAGTGGGCTACCTAACCCTAACACTAACTTGACTTTCTGAGGTGTTGGCCTGTACCGTTACCATCTTCTCTGTAAACTGGGTTTTTATCTGTAATCGTAATTTCCAACGGGATCTAATCGGGGAAATCTTCCAGTTTCGTCCGGAGATCCTTAAGGGGTACGCTAAACCATGCAACCCTAGGCCTTGACACATCGACTCGACGGTTCACTTGCTTGTGTTCTCAGGGAAGACAGATTCTACACGAAAGACCCCAAATTATGGAATTCTCTTTAAAAAATTCCACTCTTTCAAAAGAGCTCAGAAATTGTGAAATTTTTTTAATTAAAATCCCAAACTTAAATATACGGTATAGGCCTGGAGATATGCCAATCGTAAGGGTTACGGGTTTCCGGCCGAGAATTCTCTCGAGAAATTTAAAATAAGAAGAAACGATTTTGTGCAAATTTTGGGTTCTGACAAGATAATCAGGACCCGTATATTTAGCATTTTCATCAGAAATAAATGCAGGTGCTGCGGAAGACACCGTAAGACAGAAACAGGAAAGCTCCTACATGATTTGCAGCAACCCATGGCGCGACAGGGGTGAGGGAAGGATGTCACCAGGAGGTGAAAAGGGGATTCAAGGTCTCAAACAAACGTTACCTCTTTGAACCACAATTCCATATGAAATACAATATAACTTTTACAATTTAAGTATATACCTGATTTAGTGTCTCTCCAAAATTTTAAATGCACATCGAAGTCTAAATCATTGACTGATTGAGAGCAATCGACAGATGAGTCGACAGTACAGTTGACTTCTATCGTGGATAAAATACTTTGTATCCTATCTACCCGACCTGACTAAGAACGGTCAAACATCGTTGTGAACCGTACATCAGATGACAGTATCGTATTACAAACACAAGAATAAGATGCGTTTGAAAATAATTCTCAACCTTCACAGAAAATTTAAACTGTGTAAGCAAACTATTGTCTATATTTTACTTGGTGAGGGCTGTGGTACCTTGCCAGGACCGTAGCGAGCGGGTATGTGGGGGTGTTACACCCCCCCCCCCAATATTTGGTCTCCGGTCGGCAAATTTTCGGTTTGTCGGTAAAAAGAAGAGAGGGAAAGGAAAAAGAAGAGGAAAAGGGGAGAGGAGGAAAAGAAGAGAGAAGAAGGGAAAAGAAAGGGAAAGGAAGGGAGTGAAAGGGTAGACGGAGAATGAAAAGAAAAAGGAGAAAGAGAGAACGGGCCAGTCTGTTATCGTCTATTTCGATTTTCGGCTCTTTCGATTTTCTTCATCTAATTGGCCCATTCAAGTAGAAGGCCCGTCGGCAAATTGATTATGCATGTGACGGCCGTATACGGCCGTATCAACGGCCGTCGATGTAATCGGACGAATGACTGAGTCCGTCGGCAACTCGGGAAAAGAAAGGGAATTAACGGCTTCCGTATAAGTGCACTATTTCGGGTCATATGACATTTCTTGAAAAACCACTTTCTGCACATTATTCCTCACTTTTATCATCACCATGGGGAGCAGCACGTACGCGATTACCCATAGAGAGGGTATCCTTAGCCCGTCTCCTAAACACTAGCCTTTACTTCAAACACATTTTGCAAACTTCTGAGGATTCGGTTTACCCACAAACATCCCGGGAAAAAAATAATGCGTGCCGCATGTCTTCCCTCCACTGCAATCTCAGGCTTTTAACTTTTGAACACCGAAATGAAACAGATACAGAACCCATCTTCAGATCCTGGCGTTCAAAGCATATTTTGAACGCTTGTGTTAAGATTCTGAACACTTTTTTCCCCTTTCTGAACGCCGGAAGCCTATCCACTTATCGTATTTGAACGTATTTGACGCGTCTAGTGTTCAAATGCTGAACACATAGTGTTCCAGTTCTGAACGACAGGTTCAGCTCCTGAAGTATAGTGGCATGACGGGAGGAATAGCCTAACACATTATGATTTTAATTAACCGGAATCTTTGCATTGGATAATGCATAATGAACCAAAATCTACCAATCCTGCATGAGAATTCATTTTTTACCGAGAGATTAAGCTTAAACCTCAGAGCTTCCGGGGGTGAAGCCCCCCGGACCCCCACCAGGGGCCCTAAGGCCGGCCCAGTGTTTAGCCAGCCCCTATTTGTAGGACAATGTCGCATAAACGGCGACAAATGTCGCACAAAAAATCTGACAAGTAAATTCTACCAGGGTGTAAATTTTGAGGTTCCTCATTAGGGCAGAAATCCACTCAAATATTGCACCATTTGCGATCTAGGTACCTTACAAATTCCAAAAATCCCCCCCCCCCTCCCCCAGTCCACAGATCAGTAAATGTCGCATTGAGAAAACGTCCTAGCTAAAGCACTGGCGGACCTCTGGATCCCAATCGCTTAAAACTATAGCGGCCTGACGAGAGGAATAGCCTAATTCATTAAAATTAGTGGGGAATCTAGTTTGTATTTGATGATGCATTATGAACAAAAATATATCCATCCTGAGACTTAATTTTTCACCCAGAGATATACTTAAACCTCAGAGGTTCCGGGGGCTGTGCCACCTGGACCCCAGCAGGGGTCCATGGGGGGGTGGACCTCACCCGCTAAAGCTCGTTTTGGCACTACGAATTACCAGATCCGTCGGCAAAACATAATCTCCACCCCCCCCCCCAAACATAACACCTTCGCTACGCCCCTGTACCTTGCTATATGAACTTGACTCTTGAAGAAGGTGATGCAACGAAAATTTATAGGGCGGGAAGCGCACAAAAATTTCGGGTCCTAAGATTTCTACCTTCATTCAAAGAAACAACAGATAACACGTGACATACAAAGGCGAAAATTAGCTGTAAGGTTTTGGTTTACATTATCTTTAGTGCCAAAAAGGGCTGAGTGTGGGGCCATGGGTGGAAACTAGTGTGTTTACTAGGGTTGACCGGTTAGATTCCATATAGTACAGTAAACGCCTCTCCTCCAAATTTCTCTATTCTCAAAGGACAAATGCAGTCACCCCAATCTGACTTGACAATGTTTTTGACCCTGAATTATTCAGTTTATGGAGGACGCTACCGTATTTAGCAAAAACTGCTACTCATCGGATTGTTGACCAATTTTCTTCAATTTAGTGGAAAGATATATCAGGGTGAAAATTCTGATCCACACAACCTCGGAAGTGTCGGTCAAAAGGTAAGGGGTCATTTTAAAAATCGTTTTTTTTTTTTTTTTTTTTTTGGCCAAGTTCTAAGACCAACATTGCACTGACATGAAACTTCACAAATATTATCGGGATATCAAGTTTTACCAAAATATGCGTTTGAAAAGGCAACTGTAGTCAAAGGTCACACGCACTGTAAAAAATAAATCTGTTAATTTACAGAAATTCTCTGGTAATAGAGTTTCCAAACAATTTGTAAAACCAAATTACTGAAATATTCTGTTTAATTTTATGACCTTTTTTGTGTAAAATTTACAGATCTTTTATGGTAAAATTAACAGAGATTACAAGTGAACCTGGAACAATTATGTGGAAGTTAACTCAATATTAACCTCAATTTCTTTACGATACACATATTGTCCCCATGCAGGTAATGTGACCAATCTCTCGGCCTTTAGACTTAATGGTCCTAGTCTTAAGGCCGAGAAAATAGTTGCCTACATCTGGCATTTGTGCTTTATTACAATGGGTCTTTAAAAGGATCTCATATATCGGAACAAATTCTAAATAATGTAATAATTGTTTATGAAATAAATATTACAACAATAACGATACATCAGTTGTAAACATTTACAAGCACAGCAAATAGTTACTCAGTTCCTGATAAAAAAAAAAAAAAAAACAAGCACAAAAACATCAAGCAATGAGGTAAAAATCATTTTAAAAGTAAAAAATTGACAAAAATAAACTCCGCCCATTTAAGTTCAATTTTAGCATACGACATAAACTGGTAAATTTACGCATATTTTACAGAAAGGTATATTTTAAAAACTGAAAATGTTTGTTACTGAAACAAAACAGAGCCGTAATGTTATTTAACTGATTTATTACGTTAAAAAACATGTTTGTTAGCTTAATAACAGTATACCTATATAAAAGAGCAAAACATAAAATTACTGTAAAAAATTTCTATAAATTTACAGAAACTTTTTACAGTGTGATAGAAGTGCAAATGTACATTTTGGTGTAAAGTACTGCTACTAGTCGACTGGACCGATTTTAACTTTCAAGTGGGGGGGGGGGGTACCCAGGGTGGAAAAGTGTGACTCGTCATGTCAATGGTCAGATTATCATATGTAAAAATTGATTTTTAATTTTAATTCAACGAGAAAATATTGACATGAAGCTCCCACCAAATTGGTGATGCCTAGTTCTAACAACATATTTGGTTGCGAAGGCAACCGAGGTCAAAGGTAACTTGACAGAAGGTCAAATCTAAATTTCTCGTGCCAAAAACTACTAGTCGGCTAAACAGGGTACCCCAGCCTGTGATATTGTGTACCTTAGACCCCTGCAAGTAAAGGTCAAAAGTCAGAGACCACATATATATATATATATATATATACATATATATAAATATATATATATATACATATATATACATACATATATATATAAATATATATATATATCTATATATATATATATATATATATACAACGCTAATTCCTACTGTACGGGGAAATCGGTATATCGTTAAGGCGAAAAAAGAAACAATAAAATACATTAAAAATATTTCCCCTTTTGGAAGCCAGATATACAACAACGCTTTTTCAATGGCCCACCATCCGTACGTGTTAATTAATTAATAGATACGGAAACGCAACTTGGTCAACATTGAAGTAATTGCATATAGATTATGTGGTGAAACGGACGTTACCATCCGTTTAGGTATTCCTATATAAAAAGCGTGTGATTTCGCAAAGTCGACCTGATTTTTTTTCCCTTTTAGACGATTTCCCTTTTGAGAGGGGTTTTTCATACAATATTTCCCCTTAATCCCAAGTTAGCAATATATATATATATATATATATATATATATATATATATATATATATAGGTTTAATCTTGTATTTTTGTTGTATATCTTAGTTCTTTATTTACTGTTGATTTATAACGCTTTGTTCCTATACTCTGTATTCTTGTTTTGTCTGTGAGAGGTTCTAAATTTCCTTCAGGGAAAACAAGGTTTTATCTGACTGTCTGACTGACTGACTGCCTGTCTTCTTGACTGTCTGTCTGTCCGTCTGTCTTTCTGTTTGTTTGTCCTGCTATTTCCAATATGAGAAAGATTTCCAGTTTAATGGAAAATGTGGTTCGTCTTTAATAAGTTGATGATTGATAGCTTAATGAAAGTATTTCCCTGACCAGACTTAAACGATAGGCGTATTACTTTTTGACGCAACGACAGGGGAGAGTGGAGAGTGTTTCCATCTAACACTTAAAACTGATAGTGGTTTAAGAACCATTTTCAGTTTTAACTGTACACAACTTATGGTTGATGACATAGATTAAAGCATTAGTTTAAGCTGTACATAAGTTATGATGGTAAAAACAGAAAAAGAGTTTATCAAGTTCAAAGAAACTTTAGCCAGTTTTAACTGCACATGGTTTAATCTATGATATCAACCAAAAGCTCAAACGATGGGTAGAAACTTTTGAGGAGGAGAGGAGAGTGGAGAGTGTTTCCATCCCCATGAAATCCCCATTGGTCGGAACTTGTCTTGCATCTGCACACATAACATTGAATGAACAGAACAATGTGATGAGTAATCAGGCCCATAGCCAGAAATTTCAGTCGGGGGGGGGGGGGCATCGCGAAATAAGGAGGCATAAAACAACTCTGGGCATGTAAAATTACAGTTTAACAGTGTTTAAAAGTTATAGGGGCAAAACAGTATTCAAGAGGAAGGTCAGTCTGAAGCCGTCTTCCTCGTAAACACCCAGTTGTGAGTAATGACCTCGACGAATGTTGAACACTTGAATGTCATGCCATTTGTGTGTAAACGGAATGCCGGATATCCATGCTCACGATCGGCATCCCCGCCCTCCTCGTGTACTCTGCAAAAAAAATGTTTGTAAATGTAAACTGCCCGACTTTCTACAGGGGCATCTTTACAGCATTTCATCGGAAACCACTTGCCTTCTGAATTATTTCTTTGGAAAGAATTTCTATAAAATCCATAACCGTTAAATCTCTAAAAAGTCTTTATTACAAAATCTCCGCTATGACATTACAGCATTTCAATGCTGTCAGTGGTAACGTGGTACACATTTGTGAAATTGTCGAGTGCCGTGACATACGTATGATATGTTACTTGTTAATTCTATAGACAATGAAATTTGATGTAAGTTTATAAAGGACCTTCAATGATTCCATAGAGATTCTAAAAACGTTTATAGAAATTTTTTAATAAATGTCTATAGAAAATCTTTAGTAATTATAACGTTTCCATTAAAATTTAGGAAAGTCTAAAGAAATTCATAGAAAGTCCTTAGATTTTTGATAATTGTATAAAAGCATATTTTTGTAAAGGTACCACATTCACCGGTCTTTGATTTTTCAACCCACAGTCCCTTTAAACTGTAGTCGTGACACTATATGATAATAATCGTACCACGAACTTAGCCTGTCATTTAAGTAAACAACAATCAACCAATAGAATTTAGCCTAGTATTCAGCATATTGTACTTGGCTTTTGGACTATTGCGTGAGTTAATACGGATCATTGGTATGAATTTAATTTATCTCCATACACTTACACCACTATACTAAAGCTATACACGCTGCTACAGTGTTAAGTCCTTTTGTGAATCGTAGCAAGACTACACCCTTATGTCAGTTCCGCCATTTTGTTAAATCCACGTCACTCATTTCTAAGTTGATTTGGAATCTTTGAAACAACCTTTTCGTAGCGATTGAGTAGTCTGTCTTGTCCACATCTTTAACCTAGAAGCTACAACCATTTGAGCAAACCTGGTCATCGTCGCTGTTCCTTGGGATTTAATTTGAAAAGCATAAGAAAAAGACGTTCCTTCCTGAGAGTCTAGATTTTTAGTTTATACTAAAACGTAAGTAAAAATGTAGTCATTTTCTGGCACAAATGGAAGTTCTCGTTTTTATTTTGAAAATTACTAATTAGCAATGTCAATAGCAAACGTGGAATGGTTACTTTCAGAATCATATAACTATCAGCTGAGGCTCATCAGTCCCGCAGCCAGACACGGTACTGAAGAGGGTGGGCGGCAAGACACCTCCCAGGGGGAGAAGCAGTTTAGGGGGATGTACTAAAATGCATTGAAGCAATGGTAATTTTTAATTTTCTAAGGGAAGCCGCCCACTTTCCAATGGCATGAGGTTTATGTCCCTTTGATCAAAATGTGAATGATTCCGTGAATTTATTGTCTTTAGAACAACGGGTAGGTCTTTTTTTAAAACTGTTGATTGGTCAAGAGAGATTGGATTCAAAGAAGTGCTAAGCCGCAATTTAATTCATTTAGTTTTTCATTTAGGTTTTGAACATCGATCTATAAATAGCTGCACTGTAAAAAGAATTTCTGTAGATTTGCAGGACAAAAAATAAAGAAATACATAAAAAAAACGGAAAAAGTGCTTTCAATTTGTTTCAAAAAATTGACAACACTTTTTCCGTTTCCTCTTTGCATTTCTTTATTTTTTGTTCTGTAACTCTACAACAGTTTTTAGACTTTTTTACAGTGTGGTTGACCTCTGTGAAGAGTTTGATGGGTCGGTGGTCAGTGACCGTAGGTTCTCAAAGCTCATAAATACAGATGTAGCCTACCAGTACCAAATGAGAATTTCACGTTCTAATTGCCTGTTACAAATCGAATACCCCCCCCCCCCCCGTCATATCCTAAAATCAGTGACATGAACAACTTTGAAGGAAAGAGCGCAGAAGAAAGGACCTGTACAGCTCGCCAATACTTGCAAGATAAAGGGGATAATTTTCTCGGAAAAATATACCTTGTGGTGGATGGTGGATACTGCAAACAGGGGTCGTCCAAGTAACAACTCCCTGCTGTAAGGGTTGGACATTTTTCCAGTCAGACACCTCTCAAAACAGCACCGAATCAGTGTACAGTCTTGAGTAAAAGTACGCCCAGTGTATAGCATACCTGAGCATACCTGAATGAAGTTTTGTTATCTATGATCAGGGTTTTACAAACTCGTCTCACACTCACATAGCAACGAATTACCAGCAGTGATCGGACAAATATTGAGATACATAGGGTGAGGATGAAAGTGATTTCCTCCGCACAACGAAAATAAAGGAAAGACAGTATACCCCCTTTCTGACGCTCTGCAAGGATTTTGCCTATTAAGACAATCTCACCAGCTGGACAGCAACTCATGAACCTCTGGTGGTTGGGCGTCGGGTTAAATAGGGGTTAAATCTGCCTACCGGTGACTAAACAAATGCATCATAGTTACAGAAAACACAGGGTTTCTCCAAAAAAAAATTCCTCCAGTGGGAGGAGGGTTGACTCTACGAAGGGACCATGTCCCTGTCCACTACCTGGCGCCTTCCTCTCCCCACCCCCGTAAATGCCGGCTCCGCCATAGTAGGAGTACTGGTATTTTAAAGAGTGTGCACTAACTCAATATTGAGATTGAAATACTGGGAAAGTAGCATTGCACCTGTTTATTTCCATCGTAATTTTTTAAGAAATTGTACCAGACAGGTGAGCTGCACTTTTTTTTTCCTTTTTTATAAATGAGGATAAAAAATGTACATTAGTCTCTTTACGTATTCCTGACGTTTTTAATGTTGACTGGTTTACAAGTTGTGTGGTAACTTGTTTTGCATTTTCATTTTATTTTCAGAAAAGCCTTCATCTAATCTTACCGGATTTGAAAGCTTTACAATTTTGTACGAAACGGATCAGAATGGCTAGTAAAATAGCACCTCCGTAAGTATTATCTTAACTGCTTGATGCAGTGGATTTTATACGTAATATCACTACAATCACACTAAAAATCTAGACTGATTCCGTATACATAAACTACAAATTACTTTTACTTGTATAATTATACTCGTAACTGTCTAATTCGATTTACGGACAGTCTCAAAAATGACTTTCTTAGTTCTGGGCACGGTCCGGATGGGAGGAGTCTGTGCAACTGGTGCTGATTAATGCCATGTGAGCATTTGCCAATTCATTGAAAATAGTGATACGGTACTAAAAGTAGTGGGCCGTTTTCTCCGTCCGCGTAGACATTACCACTTAGCCTATTAATGCCATCGCTTCTCTTTTGTTATATTATTATATACCGTCAAAATTCTTGCCATGGACTAGCTACTTCTATAGGCAGTGGTACCGCGAGAATTTGAAAAGTTCAGGGGAGGGGTAGGATGCTCCTGTACCTTTGGACAGCAAAGCAACAAACTGTGAATAGGGACTGTAGGGTTATACACGGTTGTCCAGGGTTCCCTAAACATGCTTTGAGTGATGCAGCAGCCTCTTAATAAATTTCGCGATAGTTGGTTCTGATATAAATAGGTAAGCTATAGTTCTCGTACTATGGACTCCATGCACTACCGTGCATGCTAGGCCTAAGTCATAATTAGGACAGAAAAATTAACGGCATTTTAGTGTATTTTTCTCAAGCAAGTCAACTTTTATTTACGGTTTGGAAATTCAAGGAAGGGGAGGGGGATAGGCGTAGGAGCCCAAGTTGTTTTTTTTGGGGGGGGGGGGGAGGGGGGGGGGCTGGAACGATTAGCCCGTAAAATATAACCAAAAATTTCCGCGCGCTCCACGCACGTTCGACATGTTAATGTACATATCAAATATGGGTATTCATCGGTTATCACACCGCATGCCAATAACATACAATAATTTGCCTTGTTTTCTACTTTCTTTATCGGTTTTAATTTTGGCGGAAATCGTTGATCTTCGACCTGGGGGAGGGGTCTTACATCAATTTTTTTTCCAAAAATTATATGTCCTTACATGCAATTTGGTGCTACATATGCTACCTTTGAAGTAAAATTTGTATTAAAACATTTAAGTATTTTTAACAACAAAAAAAAAAAAAAAAAAAAAAAATCGGCATTCCCCCTCCTCTTTGAAAATTTTTGAAAAATTAGGTGTCCTTACATGCAATCTGGTGCCACATATGCTACCTTTGAAGTAAATTTGTGTTAAAACATTTACGTATTTTTAACAACAACAACAAAAAAAAAAAAAAAAAAAAAAAAACGGCATTACCCTCTCCTCTTTGAAATGTTTGAAAAATAAGGTGTCCTTACATTCAATCTGGTGCCACATATGCTACCTTTGAAGTAAAATTTGTGTCAAAACATTTACGTATTTGAGGTAGAAAAAATCGGCATCAGTGAGGGTGGGGCATGGTTATATGGCCCCTCAAATACACCACTGATAATCATAATATAAGTTTAAGCATTAAAAAACACACTGATGAATTAATAAGGAATACATAGGTGCTGGTGCAATTCAAATCAGAACTTTATATTAATTATCAAGGAAGTTTTTAAATTATTAATACCCTTTACCTAAATCATTGCATTATTTTTCTTTCAGTAGGTGCCCGAAAATGTCTCAGCAGTTTGCCCGAATTTTCACAAAATTTTGGGGTGGAGCTGCAGCCTCCCTCCCCCAGCCCCCGCCTCCTACGCCTATGGGAGGGGAAATCCCCTCTTTCCCTTGCTCCCTCAGCAGTCTACGTCCCTGCAATAAGCATTAATCCAACTTTTGTAAATGTAATAGTACGTGATAGGTTTGTATCCGGCTTCATCTCATCCCAATTGCAGTGGCAACCATTCCTGATCAACTCCGAGTCCAGTACCCTTTGCTTCGGAGCCATTTCCCATTCCAGTGTTTTCACTTCCGAGCAAATTCTGAGTCCAGCAATTTGACAATGTAGCATATCAAACAATTATTTTTATACTATTTCTCAACTAAATTTAATTTAAAATGTCAGGTTTTAGTCTTTTAGGAGTAATTTTCATTGTCTGGCCTACCAAGGCTGTAATTGTGTTGACCACTTGTGACCGCCATTTATGTATATGAACCGTCCATGTGCACCCATGACGATGTAACCCTAAAGATCTGTAGACGTATCTAAAACAGTTATTTTACGCCACCATTTTCGATTTAGATCCCCTGATGAAAAATTCGTTGAAATTATTTGAATATCTAGGCTACTTCCGTTCTTGGGATTATACCTCTTTAAATTTTGACTATACCTGAGATTTCCCATTAGCTATGCAAATTAATAAATTTGGAGTGTTGCACGGTGTGTATATTCCTTTTGACAATCCTTTATAATTTATCTGTTTATAAATATATACCAGCCAGTTTATACTTTGTGTCTATAGTGTTGACATTTTTCAAGTAGTAAATAGCTGCTTACACAATAGACTTTAGACACTGACGTCACGTGACGTTTTTTGGAGGCAAACAATGAAGCACACTGCATACACGACGAAGTTTCGCACACGTACGTCGTAGACTTACGCGCGTATCCGACGGATACACAAATCAGCTGTAGGCCTATGCATTTGTTGGTGTAAGTCGAAATGTACGCGCTTGCCTCCATCGGACGGCCCATTTTCTGCTCTGTGACATCGTAAGCATAAGG
The DNA here is from genome assembly GCA_029531755.1 of Holothuria leucospilota. Taxonomy (NCBI): domain Eukaryota; kingdom Metazoa; phylum Echinodermata; class Holothuroidea; order Aspidochirotida; family Holothuriidae; genus Holothuria; species Holothuria leucospilota. The sequence continues at coordinate 70,793 of JAIZAY010000085.1, read as the reverse complement.
TATGTAAACCCCTCGGGGCCTATAACCAATATTATTAATAAACTTCATTCAAAACGACACCCGGACACCTACTCTCCTAAACCTGACATAGACCCCACGGAGGAGACCGACACAGGTATCAACAAAATTATCACTGCACGGGACATTTTAACATCTTAACGACGTTCATCTAACACTTCAACTGGAGAAGACCAAATTCAGTATATGCATATCAAAGCTGCATCCAAATTTTCCTTCAGGAGCTCGGCAGACTCTAAACTGCCTCCTTCCAAATTGGTTACATCCCCAAATTGTGGAAACAAGCCGTTACTATCCTGCTTTCCAAACCTGGTAAACCTAAAAACGAGCCAAAAAATTACCGGCCAATTAGCCTTCTTCCAGTGCTTGCTTGGTACATGCCTGGAAAATATCATTGCAAAAAGACCAAAATTTGCCAACCAGTGTAAATATATGATTTGCATCAGAGGTCTATGAAAATGAAATGTTAACTGATTTTTTCGTGACGTCACACCGACAGACAGCTTTTATCGGACACGCGTAGTCCGATAAAAGCTGTCTGTCGATGTGACGTCACGAAATAATTCGAAAAAATTTAATTTTCGTAGTCCTGCGATAAAAATTATACAATTACACAGGTTGGCAAATTTTGGGTTCTTTCCGACCCGAAATGGAGAAGATTTTAATAAAAACTCACAAAAATCGGATCGGAATCCGATCCGAATTCGTTGTAGTGTGACCGCGGCTTAAGTCCTGTCAACCTTACCAAGTAACATGTAGGCAGGGTACACAGGCTATGCAGAGGTCGTAAATTTTATCCCATATCGCAAAGCCTAGTTCCTGTGCTCTAGTTGTGTCATACGGTACGGTCTGTTGGTGAGCGACTCATGGAGCAAAGTTTGGCTATTTCATCGGGTAGTCCAGGTGGTTTCGACACAATGTAGGCCCCTATGTTGTCCCCGATACAGTCTACAACTCCTACAGTTTTTATGTTTTCCTTCTTGTTCTTAATGATAACATGATTTTGTGTCAGCCTACCAAAAATTTTCGCGCCCTTTGCAATTTCACGATTCAGACTCAAAAGAAAGTATCAGTGGGCAACTCGGCTCTTGACATATTAAGTGATATAATGCAAAGTATACGGTACTCTGCAATTGCATGGGATAGTTAGGCTCCTTCATATCCCCTTCTCATCCCCTCGACATGCTGTCGGAACTTGGAGTCGCTGGCATGGTCCTACCTCATGTCGGGAAATTCTGTCGCCACCCATGGTCGGTTATTTTAACTTTCAAAAGGGTCATTTCTGCGATAAACCCCAAAATTTTCGGTGTGCTTTGCCCACTCTTCCTCAGTTTCGTTACTAATAGCTAAATATAGAACAAACCCTTTCCATCTTTTCAAGTAACTTAAGTAGAATTATCGTTTCGTGTAAATGCCGTGAATCTCATCTCATTTCGCTAAACTAAGTGAACTTTCTCTTGAGTCTGTCGTTCGGTACGGCTAGTGACTCGAAGAGGGAAGTACAATGTCAGTTGTGCCCGATAGGGCCCAACTGCCTGGACAGTTGACCTCAGTGGGGTACACAGGGGGAGGAAATTGGGCCATGTCCCCTCACGCATGCCAATTATGTTTTCAGTTCTTAAAAATAGTACATGTTTTAACACAAGTTTTTCTTCCAAAGACATGATTGCATATGTGGCACCAGATTGCATGTAAGGACACCGAATTTTTCAAAAAATTTCAAAGGGGAGGAGGACACTGCCCTTCTCCCCATTACACCCCTCCCCCAGGCCGGCGACCACACAACATATTGCATGCCCCCCTGGAGAGAAATCATGGGGCACCATTGGTTGACCTGTATAAGCTTTAAATAAGTACAGATTCTTTTGAGTGTAAGCTTACCCAAAAATTTCGGGCGCTTCGCGCGCTTTGCAATTACACACAGTTTAGATTTCGGGAAAACCCTTAAATAGGGCGGAACTATTTTCCTCTAGTATAGACAAAATTTTAGGCAATACATGTCCCGCAGTGCCATGGTATAGTACACAGGTTTTCTTCAAATCTCCCCTCACCAACCCCTCGACGGCATCGGCGTTGTCGAGGCTTCGGATCGTTGCCACCCCCCCCCCCCGGGTGGGTAAATCCTGGTGCAACCCCTGCTGGACCACTACCGGTTGGACTATCGGTTCTCAGCTCTAACTGCATAGCTAATCAATACTTTCAGTAGGCATTTGCCTCTTCTCAGTCGGCAAATACGGCACCACCCCCCCCCCCCCCATGATAAATGCTCTGGCGACGCCCCTGCCTTCAAACACAATATTTGACATAGCAGGACTATCAACATTTAAACAGAGGTATACAGACCTACAGACAGTTTCTGACGAAGTGCAGACACAAAGACTGACAGGCAAGGAAATTCATTAGAAAACAATTTAAGCTCCGACCACCACACCTTAGACAGCTCCAATGAAAGGACTGACAAAGGAAATTTGGAAAAATTTAAACTAGTCTGCAGAGGGAGCACCATCACCCTGAATAAGGGCACGGTCACTGCATCAACGATACAAACGGGCAAACCCTTAAGAAGGGTCCCTGCCGTAGCACCCACACCCTGAATAAGGGTCACTGCACCAACGATGACGACGGCAAATCCTTCAGCGTGAATGGCCCAACAGTTATCTCTGAGGACCCTCGGTGCACCGTGGGGGTTCTTCTTCGATGGGTTCTCTGGTGCTTTGCTCCGTTGGGGCGGGCCTGGGGACGGTTGGCATGGAGCTTTACGCCTCTTCTTGGTCATCTTGAAACCCTTCGCCGGTCCCGAGCGTGTTGCTGTTGGTTGGTTTCTGTGCTCTTTTCGGTCGCAGGGATAAGTGCGTGGTTAACTCATGTGACTCATGTTTTTCCGGCCCTTCGGGCCTTCTGAAGCACCTTCGGGTAGACCAGTTAACAAGAGTTGATTAGATAGACTGCCAATATTACCACCCTCCTTGGAATTTAGGTTAAAAACTAAAGGAAAACATGACACAAATCCCAGTGGTTCCTCTTGCACGTCACAAAGTTGCATGTGTGATTTAGGTGCACGTAACTGTCCTGTTATATGGTCAATGTGTGAACATGGATTTTGATGGGAATTAGTGTTTTTAATTTGTTTTAATCACTACGTCATGTAGGCAGGCATGACGTTTACATTACCACAGACTTTTAAGTAACAAAATCCTAACTTTTTCATTTTCTGGAATTGACCCTGTGTCCAGCTGTAGTCCATTTTGGTTCCAGGATTTTCCATTGCAGGCTTATGCCGAAATCGGGTATTAATTACAGCCATGGAAAAAGGCCAAAAGGAAGGCTGTCAGTATCGAGAGTATATTCTGCGTCAGAACCGTATATATTTATTTATTTAAAAAGAGCGCCATCTTTTCTCTACCCGCTACATTGTCTGCAACGCAGGTCTCACACTTCACTATGGGCGGTAAAATTGAACTTCCAGATCTTGATCTTCGATCGCAATTTGTACACGTTGGCCTACGTACGTAAGCACAGCTAGTAGTGCTACTGCGTTGTGGTTGATCAGATACAAACAAGCCAGGATGCAGGAAGCGTTGACTTGAGTCTTTTCCCGAGAACGAGTGAAGCATAAAACTGCCCATCAGTTTGAAAAACGTTAGTAGAACAAATACGTTATTGGTTGTTTTATAACCGTCGAAAGACAAGGTGTAATATTAAAGGATTTTGTTTCTCATTCTAAGTTAGAGCCGACCCATACTAAATTTACAAGGCCTAAGTTCGTTCAGCAGACTGTAACACTGACTAACAGTTAAAGTAGGTTGGGCCTACACTACAGCAGTCTGGTCCTCAGTCCTCAGACTCAGTAAAGGAGTGTGGTCGTTCGCCTACTGCTCACTGTGTAAAGAGCTATCGACGACCCGCTATACACGGGCCATTAATGAGGACTATAGTCCTCAGTGAGCCTGTATAGGCCTAGTCAGCAGTCTGCTGACCTTGTATTTGGGTCGCTTTGGGCATTTCCATACCACGTTCAGGGAACTAAGTGTAGCCAGGGTGAGAGCTAGGCCTGTTATATAGTACCCTAGGCTAGTGTAGGCCTAGGCCTAGTCGATCCGCAGTCTACGGCCTAGTATTTGGGTCACTTTGGGGCTTCCTATTAATAGCGTGTTCGATTACTTACCCGAGTCAACTCGGGTCTGGTGCGACACCGTTCGATTAGCCTGTGACGTCAGCATTCGCGCTTACTCGCGCCAGGCATAAGTGAGCGCGACCCCTCCAACCGGTTACTTGGGGAAGTATCCCATCGTCCGGTGCAAAAACATGGCAGCCAAACAAACAGCGCACCGTGTGAACAGTTTTTGAGCATCCAAATACAGTTGGGCAAGATAAGAGATGTGAAAGTGGTTGGTACAGGAATGGGTAAAGTCACGTAGTGTTGAACCTCGAGAGTTTTACAAAGGAACATTGTTTCGAGGCAATGAACATACGCATTAGTGAGCCATTGTAGTACATACGGAGTAATGCACTGCTACGGGCTCTTTCATTGGCTCTTGTGGTCCAACTTTTCCGACACTTGTCGTAAAGCGTTCGATTATTTCACTGAAGTACGTATGTCCATCATGACCTTAGGAAGAAGCTCGAGTAAGCCATGGGGAGCAAATCGAACACGCTATAACGCTAGGCCTAAGCCTAGGCAGTTCATAGAACAAAGTGTTCGTGAAAACTAGGCCCTAGGCCTAGATACTCTAGGCTAGTGTAGGCCTAGTCCTCAGTAAAGGACTGTGGTCGTTCGCCTACTTCTCACTATACAGTGTGAGTATAGTAGTCATCTTATGTACAAACTTCAATTAACCAAAAGTGATTTACACCCAATCTTACCCTTTCCTATTCCCCATGTTGCCTAAAATGGTACTATACCCTTCGTTTGTAGCATGGATGTTTCTGTGCATTCTGACTGATCTCTATAAAATTGTTGATAATTGCTTCGAACTTACTACTGAGTGGAGTTTCTGATCTGTAACAGGTGCAGAAAGTACTTTTGTAAGGTTCCTGTAAAAACTTTGGGCCGGACCTGCATTACATGGACATGATAAAGTAAAGACCTACAAGACTCTAACACAAATTGAACTGTTAATTACTACTGATTACACCCTTGCATCATCACAAATATAAGAATACTCCTACCATACATCTATCTCTAAATATAATTCATTGGGCCTACTGAACTTTGATTGACATTAATTAAAACAATAGCTTCACAGTGGGTGGTTAATGATGACTTGAACAGCCAGTTGTGTTCTCAATTAAGCTCACACAGTAATGTATGGAAATGGCCATGAGCAAGTTTAACTCAGTGCAGGCTTCTTAAGCTTTGTCTGGGAAGTGTACTAGACAGGAGTGTTTTTGTATAGATTGGAGGATGAGCTATAACTTTGCAGGGAGGTTTGTTTACTGTATGGGGAGATTGCAGGGCCTGTAATGCATAGTGATGGTTCTTTTGAGAATACTTTATTTAGAAAGTTTGTATTCTCTTGATAACACTGAACTGTGTCACTAGCAAAGGAAGATTGGAATATTTTTTAATACTTATAGTTTTCCTTTAATCCTTTGAAACAGGTGAACGAGGCAGAGCATGTACAATACAATGGCTTTTCCGAAACTGTACCCAGGATGCAAATCGACTTCAAGAATTCTGTAGAATGATGTGTCAAAATAGTCTGTGACCTGGTGATTGGACTCTTCATCATTCTGATAAACCATAAATACGACTGGTTTTCAACTTTCCAGGATCCAGAAAGGATACACATCAAGAGATCTCATTCAGCATGGCCCGGTTTTTGTTTCCCATTTATTTTGACATTCCCTTCAATGTTGGCATTAAGGGCTCTCTAGTTTCAACCCACGCAGTAGAAAATTCTCTTTAATAAGTTTACTTCTAGCCCCTTTTCCAATTTAACCAAAAACGCCTGCCTAATACGCCTCCAAGACAGAACCATAGTAACCTGCCCTGGGTTCAATTACTCGAGGCCGTAGTGACACACAGCTGTGTGTGAGCTTAATTGGGAACACAAATCTCTGTACCAGTCATCCTATATCAACCAGAGTTGAGCTATATTGTTTGAATAAATGTCAATCAAAGTGCAGTCCTCCCCTCTATTTAGCGTCCCTGGTTTGGGGGGGGGGTGTCATATCCCCTTTAATATTTTTTTCATAGGCCAGCTGAGGAAGCTGGCTCCCTCCTGATGGGTTTTTTCTACCCCTGCCTGATGTGTTTGTTAAATATAGGTCTTTGGATTGTCTTATTTCAATATTGTTAAGGATAGCACTGTTTTGTAAGTGAGCTACTATACCTTTAATCCACAACAAAGCGTTTGCAGAGGATAAGTGTCCCTGACACCTTAAACGTCTCCATAGGACGATCTGATCTCCAAAGAACAACCTGAAAAAGTCCTGGCAATTTCAACACAGTGTGTTGATTAAATTTTTTTCTGCCATTGCTGGTAGATGTTTATAGCTTGAAGTATGGTTATTAAAGGAGTAATATAAGGAAGTGGTAGTGGGTATGGTAGCTTCAGTCAGTCTTACTAAAGGTCATTCATGGTTCAGTACATTGGCTGTGCAAGCTCATAGATAATAGATAAGGGAACAAAGGTGCCCCAATGGCATTTTAAACTTCAAGGATTATTCCAAATTGCATTTTATGAAGGTGCACTAGTTTAGTTTGTATTGCTAAAAATGTTCTAACAGCTCTCTGATATAGTTTCATGTAATTTATCAGACATCATAATCAATGTAATGACATTATTTCAGGATGTCATTCAGCACCAGGGTGGCTCTAAGTAGGGGGGGGGGGGGGTGGAGGGAAGCCATGGGGTGTGGATCCATGTCAGAGAAGGCTGTCTTCCTTTTTTTTTTTTTTGAGTCCTAATGGGTATCCACTATCCTGAGGGCGACCAGTCACGCTCAGATGGCTTTCAGGGATTTGCTCTCACAAAGAAGAGTACCTTCAATGAAAAGCTCAATTTTTCAAAGTTTCTTCAGTATGTCAGAACATGCTTGGATTCATTGAAAGAAGAGTAACTTTAAGTATTAAATGTTATCCATGGTGACAGTTTTGCTTCAGAAACTTGAAATAGACGACCTGAAACTTTCATAACTCCCTGTTCATAATTTCAGCAAAGAATCTGTAATTTTGTGTTAAAACACAGTCAATGATGCTGCCAGAGATTTCTCCTGGGAGGAGGGTGGGGGTGGAGGTGGGGGTAAAAATAAGGAAGCAGTACATATTTGATGTAGTGTACAGTTTCCCATCCAGGGCGCCCCGTGTGGGCTGGGGGTTGTAGAATATGTCCACGGTATTCCCCGCCTGTCGTAAGAGGCGACTAGAGGGGAGGACTTGCACTGTATTTGAACAATATTTGAAACCGAACTTGAACCGTATTTATCTAGTTGACACCATGGGCGGCGATCCCGGGGGGGATGGGGGGACATGTCCCCCCTCAATATTTGAGAAATCGCCGCTTGACTTGGATTATTCACACAGTAAATTATTGGAAATTCTGGTCATGCCCCCCCCCCCCCCAATATTGAGAACAAATCGCCGCTCTTGGTCGACACTATATAACACATTCATGTTGGTGTGTCGTCAAATCTCATACTAACTAACCCATCCAGGGCATTTGGGAACTGGTGTCAGGTTGCAAGTCTTATGGGGGGTAGTTTCCCAATTCCTTCCCCCTCCTCCTGCACTGTGGATTGTCATTTAGCAATTAACACTGATGCTGTTGGTATGTGTAAAAATGAATACCTTGTACATTTGGTCAATTATTGTTTCAAACTGAGACTTTGTCACATAATTGTGAATGCTTACTACAATCTAAATACAGTATACCAAAGTGTCCCACCTTTAAGAATTTAAGCTTGACTTGGGGGGCTTGAGTAAATTTTGTATGGATCCAAAAATATTAGCATGTAAGTAGCTTCCCACAGAAGGAAGAGCTGTGTAGCAGTTAGGGTGGGGTGGAGTAATAAAAGAAAATGCTACCTCAGAATATCCCCCCCCCCCCCAGTTATGTGCCCCACTGCCCGGCCACCTTGTAGTTATATTGTTTAATGATATCCTTTAATTTTCTTTCATGTTTACCTTGCAGAAGGCCATTCATTGATGAGAATCTTATAAAGGTGTGTCTCGTGTTGCCAAGTATCATGGACTGTGATCACCAACCAGTGAGAATCTTAGATGTCTTGTGTCTATTCCTGGAAGCTTGGACTGTAACCAGAAACTCAAATGCAAGTGGTTCATATGCAAATTAATTGAAAGGAACACTAACGCAAGTTTTGAACACTCACAATTCGATTTGTACTGCAAGAAGTTACTTATAAAAGTATTTAGTAACCTCAGTTTTGATCCGGTTAATATTCCACAAGATTATAAGTCTTTAAAATAATTCAGAGTACCACAAGGAAGTTAAAAATTTTAAAGAAAAAGAAGTGACATATATATTTTTTTTTTCTTGGAGGATCAAAATTTTGATTAAGGTTGTATAAATGAACAGCAGATCTGTGTCTCTTATCAATTGTCAGTCTACTACTATTGTTTACAGTACTGATTAAAAAGTCTACGGGCATTTCTCAACTTAGACCATGCTTCAGAGAAATTAACAGTGTATGATAATTGTAGCAGTGGCGTAGCTAGAGGGGGGACAGGGGGAGGTCGCCCCCCCCCCCCACAAAGCCTCCGAAAGGCCTCTGTCGGAAATTTGTAGTCTCACGGGAATTAATTAAAACAATTCATTTGAAACACTTACACTTCTTACGCATTTAAGCAGAATCACACAACGGTATGTGAACGTGATAATCAAAAGTCGGCCTCAAAATTGCCCGGAAAGAAAAAAAAAGGGTCCCCAGAATTTCGAATCGTACCACTATCACAACTATCAAAATATTAATCTGTCGGAATTTTTTGCTTTGCCCGCTACAAAAGATTTCTAGCTAAGCCCCTGAATTTTAGTAAATTTTGTGGGTTTAATAGTCATTTTAAAATGGTATGTACTCAGTGAGGTAATGTTTTAAAAAAAACTTTCATAAACCATGAAAAACAGTTTGCAGATTGTCTTCAGAGTTAGGATATAGGATTAACTAGTATAGCTACATAAAATAAAAATTTCTCTATAGGAGCAGCTTCCACCCCGGTCCCTTGACAAAGGGCCTGCTTAGCTTTAAACATGGAATCCATAGTATATTTGTGTATCAGAAAATTTCTCTGTCAGTGAAACCTGTTTTTCATCTTGAAGTGGAACTTTAGAGAGAATAGTCTTGCTGTCCTAGTTTCTGGAAGAATCTTAATCTCAACTGATTGCACTCATGAAAAAATAAGTATGTACTATGCTTACATAAAGACAATTGAAACTCTAGAAAATCAATTCAAGGTTAGAGACACGCAGTCATCACCCCAAAGTATATTTTAGTGTGGGGGTATCAAAATTCTCAGTTGGTTCCTGCTCTTTGATTGACATCAAAGATTGAAATTCAAATGATGCAGAGTAACTCACATTCCACATAATGTACAGAGAGTGTTTGGATTACACATTATAACCACGTATGCTCATGGGCGTCCGCAGAAAAAAATTCAAGGGGGGGGCAAAATTTTTTAGGGGCCCAACCATTTTACTCCAAAGAAAGAGTTTAGATTCTACTTTTTATCACAGTGTTGACAAAGGCATAGCCAGGAATTTGTCAAGGCGGGGGCGAGGGGGGGGGGGGCGAAGCGCATAGACAGACTCGCAGCGCTCCGCGCCACCATGGGTTGGCGCGGAGCGCAAGAAAATTTTGGTCCAAAATGCTTCCCAGATCGCTGGAAATGGCACTTCCAGGGCCTATTTACCGCATATAAAATGGGGAAACATTAGCAATATCATAAATATAAACTTTACAAAATAACAAAAATATGCTCGGGGGGCTGCTGGGGCCTGAGTGTTGATATTTTTATTCAATTCCCGTTTTGAGAGTAGAAATTCACACTGATTGAACTGTTAAAAATGTTGATGTTATATTTTCTTCGTTTTTTTCTTTATTTTTTCTTCGTTTTTTCAAGTTTTTGATTTTCCAGGGGGGCAAGTGCCCCCCTTGTCCCCCCTCCGGACGCCCATGCGTATGCTCACCAGGACATGGCCTGAATGAAGCAATAAAATAGGTTTGTGTTTGAATGCACATAGGAGATTTATGCAGTTTTGGGAGGAGCTACAAGTTGCTTAGTTGAGAGAATTGGAACTGTCTGGGATGATATGAATTGCCCTAGGTTAAAATTCTTGTCATGATCTGTTTCTCAATTAGTTCTTACATATTAATTACTGTAGAGACTGACCAGTATTTAAATAAAAACAGTGTTTGAACTGCAAGTACAATTTCATGTGATCTTTTTTTTTCATAATAACTCGATCTAAGGGAGGAGGAAAAAGTAAGCCTGAAAATTCTGCTTCTAGCATTCTGTTAATTTAAACTCTCCATCGAACCCATCCATATAAAATGTTGTAATTAATGTTTCTGTGCATGGAGTTAATACTTTATTAAACCCTCTTTATTTGTTCCTATGGTTAGACTGCAAAACGTAGTCAACTGGTTTTCCTTTCAATTATTTGAAACATTTGTACCTATTTCCCCTTTAAAGGATCCCCCCCCCCTCCTCTCTATGTATTAACTTGTTACAGCATTAACTGTCTTAATTATCCTCTTCCCCGAAAGGTATCCCCTACGTACCCCCCACCATCATGCATGCACTAACTTTTAACAGTATTTACTGTCTTATGTCCACTTTCCCAAAAGGTATCCCCTGCCCCACCCAACCCCACCCCTATGCATTAACTTGTAACAGTAATCCACTTCCATTTTCTTCAATTGAAATAGCAAAATTGTGGTGCCATTCAACCTCCAAAGTTTAAAAGCACAGCGAAAATAATCTCCAATAATTAACCATTCATTCATAATATGTAACACTACACAAAGTTGACTACCCCATCGTGCATGATTTCCTGACCCAAACGACCTTCATTCACCCCTCATTTACTCTTCATTATTATCCTTCCCGATATTTGTCTTTTCAAAGTCTCCGTAAATGGCATAAATTCCGTGACCCAGCTGACATTCTTCGTTGCCATGGATACATGCAGCTATGCATGACCTAAATTTATTCCTTTTCGGTTTGCCTATACAGCCGCTATAGTATTCAACACAGTAGATTCACGAAACAAGATGGCTGGCGACTTCGGGATCTATCTCTCAGTTTGAATGGAAATATCGCTGTAACTGGCTGCAACGAGAACACAGACCAGACATACCTAGACGTGTACACCAATGTTAGACATTCTGATTCTAGAGATAAACCAAAAATAATTTATTCAAAGGAATTTGAAAAATATTCAGATGAAAAGTGGATTTATCTCGATCGGATTGTTTCATTTATTGATGATGATGTATTAGTATCTTGTATTGCTGATAAACTAGAAGTGTCTCAAGTAAATAAAGATGAAGTCTTACGATCTCGTAGAGTCAATGGTTATGCTAGGTGTCTGTCTGTCAGAGAAAGAAGGGAAATATTTATCGGTTTCTTGAGATCAAATAAAATAACTGTCTATGATGTGATAGACTTAAATGAAATCAAATCAATAATCTTACAAGGAGTTCAAGATGGCGACAACCCTTTCGATATGGCAGTCATAGCTGACAGAATATTTGTCTGTGTAGGGCCCCCTGGAAAAGAATATAACCAAAAATCGCAGATATTTGAAGAAAAACATGGAACAATTTTGTCTGAGTTGACAAAACCTACAGATACTGTGCAGTGGTATGTAAACAGTGTAGGAGTGAATATGAATACGTTAGGTATAGCAGGCGTAGTATGGTGTGACTCTTTCTATTACAAAGAAGGTATGCACAGGCAAATTGTATTTTATTTTCTGTTAAGTGAAAATAATTGTAGTTTTCTCATTGTTGAGGTTGAATCTGGTGTCAATAGAATCAGAATATCTGACAGAGGTGACAGGATGATAACGGGGAACCAAAGGACAGGGGAAGTGAAAGTATATGACATGGTGAGTATAGCTATTGATATAGGCCTATTCAATATACTATGTACAGTATGTTAGGCATAGCAGGTAGATTTGTGGAAAAAGACCTGTTTTTGTTTTGATCTAGAAAATGTCAGAAGACAGTCAATGCTTCCAATTTAGGTGTTGCTGAATTCAGAACAGTCTAAATAACTAGGGGTTTGTGATGGTTTCGTCAGACGGTGATGATTTTATGTAATTCGAAGGTTATTTTTAGTGGCAAAATTTAGGAAGTGGGAATTGGAAAATTGTATTGACTTAAATGTGTAAATGCATAACAAAGATGAGGGTGGACTGGAAAATGGGGAAAAGTGTCATATTTGTTTTGATTATTAAAATATTCAGAGGGCAGTTAAATGTTGTAAGATTGGTGACGGGAAATTGCCCAAAGATCAAATAATAAGGATGTGATAGCGTATGGGTTAAAGGATGAAGAATTGCAGAGATAAAAATGGAATTCTGAATGCTAAAATTCAGAATTTTTGTGACAATTAAAAAGTTTCCACATTTCTTCACTCATGGATTTTCCAATGGGGGAGGGGACTTAAAACAGCTCCGACTTTTAACAAATGTCGGATACGACTTTTTTTTCTTGATGACGTAAATTTTCGGAAGTAAACATCAATTCTATGTGTAATTTCGTTATTAATCAAAGCAGGGAGCTGAAGGACATGGGGATTGCTCGCTGGTAAAATCCTTTGTACCATGTGCTTAGCCGCCGTCATAAAAAATGCCCATTGGGAGTATCAATCATTCCACACTTACAGCCTCCACACACACAAGTCGGTGCTCAAGGACACTCATATCCTTGCAGAGCAGTGGCAGTTTGTTCACTGCTTATAGTGTCAAACTGATTCATAAACGAACTGTAGGATCAGCTATAGAGGTTATGACAGATACAGGATTACTGTATTTTGAAATTTTGTTGGGACTAGCAAATCTATGAAAGTAGGAGGATTTTGATTAAAAATTCAGTTGCTATAACAGTAAGTACTGAAACACAGGAAATTACAAAAAGACAACATTTTAGAATCAAATCCAACACTTAGTATTGAAGTTATATACTGCATCGATCAAGCACTTTTCAAAACTGTAGACTGAGCTACAACTGTATAAGGTTTCAAATAAAACAGAATAACCCATAAGAGGGCAAGGATGCAAATAATGGGGAATTTTCAGTTTTCATCACAGTACAAACATTTCCAAGTTGTTGAAGTAAAATACTTCACAGAGCTTACCTATATATTTTACTGATATTATAAAGGAAAGGAAATAGAAGAACTTCCCTGGCTTTCAGCTTGACAGTACCATGTACGATGTACTTCCCAAGACAGGCTTGACACTGAGAGCTATGAGCCAGATCCCCACCCCCTCCCCTCAACACTAAAAAAGTATGTTGCACTGAGCTTTAAATGCCCCCTACCAGCTTTGTCAAATCTTTAGTTTCAGTAGCTACCACAGGCTACATGGTGGATTCATAAAAATATGTAGGGTTCACAACTTCTTGTTCTCCCCACCCAGGCCTGAAGCCAGACTAGATTCTGTAGGGGGCAAAATAGCTTCCAGGGAGGATTTTTAGGGAGACCAAATGTTTAAAAATGTATTAAGTTGATGGCAACTTGAAAATTAGGGGGTAAAAAAATTTTCAGGGGGCTTTGCCCCCTTGGCTTCCCCTTGGCTATGGACCTGTCCCCATCCCCACCCAACAAATATTGTATTCTCCCAAAACTGGTTTTTTTCCAACGTTGATAAACTCACTGTGGGCCTGGCATCATCTGCCCTTCTCACTTAAAATGATTACAATATTTTACTGTTCTGCCTAGAAAGTTAAACGCAATGAAACATGTACACTACTGACAATATGACACCTATTTACTCAAAGTATGTCTTAAAAGAAAGATTTCTAAAACTGAGACAAGTTTAGCATAGTTTAGCTTGCAGTACTTAAGATACTGTAATTTACAGTATTTCAAGATTTTTGTAAATACAGTATCCAGAACAGGTACTCTTTTCAATTCTGAACTTGCATTTCTGAGGATAAGTTACATATTAAGCATTTGTATGCTATCTAATTTTCCTAACTTCATGTTCCTTTGGGAATAGCTAAAAAAAATAGTGCAAAACATTTTAAAGGTTTTAAATGCCTACAGTACAGTATGCTTACAGTACCTGACAAAAGAAGTACTATACAACATGGTAATACACTGAAAACAGTATGCCACTCACCCTTTCAAGAGGAAATTCGTTTCATGTCATTCGTCAAAATATTTTTGATATTCAAATCACAAATTACAGCCTTTCTTCTGTCATAAACTGAGCATGGAGGAAAAGTTTCTGATGCAAGAAAGATAAAACCTCTCTGTGAATTTTAATGTAAGCTATATAAAGTAAAGAGTATGAGCACAATACACATGAGTGTGCTTTTGAAGTACAATTTAATACTGAAAAGGTCTTGATGAGAAAGGTCCTGATGAGTTGATGGGGCTGCAAACTCAGGAAATTAAACATAAACATTGCAGAAAGTTTGATTCAAAGAAAATACAAATCCAGAGGAAAATTCCATCAAGCACATGTACAGTAGAATATGGGTCCACCGAGACCATTGAAGTATGGTGAAAATGTTACACTTGTGTTCTGTAATACCGTATAACAATGAACTCTTCACTCAGACCAGATGCTGAAGGACCTATACTGTTATTAAATGTCTAAATTGGTCAAAATAAAAAATGAGAAAATGCTTCATTGTAAAGTGGTTTTCCAGAACTGCTCCAAGTCTACCATCTCCCAGATGATTTTGTACCTCACAACAACTTCAACAAGTTCACCTGGTCATCAACGAAAGGCTTCACCTCGCTAGAAAATAGTATCCTTTTTCTTCAGCAATGAGATCGAAGCATTTTCCACCCTCTGGGTCACCTTCCAACCGATAGTGTACTTTAAAACTGTAGCCAGCCTCTTGACCAAGCTCCATGGTCTGTTTTTAGACCTGCATAGTACGTGCTGTAGCATATGCAGTAGGAAAACAGTACTGCTTCACCTGGTGCAAAGTTCCTTTACTCTTCTTGGAATTAACCAAACAGTAACATTTTCCAAAATTTCACAAAGTCATAGCCCACTTTAGATGCACTGCTGATAAAAATTATTTGCTGCTATTTTGATCTGCTGAGTGTTGCTCACTAGTGTTGGGTGATGATAGAGGGTAAATTACGTCCACAACTTAGCTATTAAACTCCATCCTTCCAAAATCACACTCTGGTTTTGCTAGGCATGTGCAATAAATTGGACATAAAAGCATCTCAAGTTCTATCAGCACCTGCAAATAAAAATGACAAAAAGTAATTTATGATTAAAACATTCATTAGGATGGATATATTGACAAAGTGGAGTAAATTGCAGAATACCTCAGATATGAAACCTCTGTTGGAAAAAAGCATGGTAAAGGCTAAAGAATCAAGACAACAAATGTAATTTAAGACTCATGTGAGGTTATTGCAATCCGTCGTGACTATTCGCACGTCTACTAGCCGCCGTGCAGACAAGATGCAGTGATTGCTTACTCGCACGGCCCAATGACCGCACATACGTATGCGTAAGATTGAGGGGCACAGCATGTACAAATCGGTAGCTGTTGCAATAGTTTACGCACATGCATACTGAGAAGCATGATTTCTGCCCTGCCCAAATGCATATCGCAAGCAGTGCAATAACATGGAGGTGAATGAAGAAAACACAGCTGTTTTGTTTAGAGGGATTTGACAACAGAGGGAACAGCAAATAGGCTAAGAATGTGTCTTTCAAACTCCAAAAAAAAAAAAAAAAAAGAATAGTGTACCTTGACTTGCGTCGGTCAATGCATACAAAACATATGGCACATAGGCTTAACTACGTACGCACGTACCACCATGCGTGCTACCTAGAACACAAAATACCACGTAGTCGTATGTAACAAAGAATGGCAGCTAGTCGACGTGCGAATAAGCAATCAACGCATCTTGTCCGCACGGCGGCTAGTCGACGTGCGAATAGGCCCCACCTATTGCAATACTATTCTTTGGCTATGATTGAGGTACCATTGCTGGTTACCTTTAAAGATGTTACAAGGATATGCAGTAAGTAGTTGTAGTTGTTTTTGTAATCTTGAAGGAAAATTGATATACAGTAAAAATCCAAATCCTTCACCAAAATATATTTTTAAGAGGCTACTGGGATACTTAGTCAATAAATTCTATGGCACCTTCAAAATGTCTACAAACGTAGCCTCATTCATCAGGCTTTTCGTGGGATGTACTCTGTAAATTGACTAAATTCACGAAAATATGAAGCATAAATTTACTCTACCCAAGGCAACTTGCTGAAAGTATACTTACTACTAAGCCATTGGGCCCTTAAAGGCTTAATAATACTCCAGTATCTCTAAACACAGTTTTTAGGCTTGGACTAGGCCTCGTTTCTAATCTAGCCTATTTCTTCAATTTGAAAAGACGTTTTGTAGTGTTGTCAATCATATACACAACACTAACGACATCTGCTACTATGGAAACCCTTTTGAGAATGGAAAAAGTGCACAAAAAGATCGTAATTTTTGGCAAAGGTGTCGGTTGGTGTCGCTCATATGGCTTATACCATTGAATACTCTACAAGTATCCTTTTCGCGACATACTCTCGTTAGCTTTAGGAACTCACCGGAAAATGGTCAAAATTGGCTTAATTTGAGGCTAAATTTTGCGAGGTTTTCATCTTTTTGGAACTCTTAGTGCCTATGAATAGAAGGACATAACTCACCTTAGGAAAATCGGATTTAAATCGGACTTTTTGTGTCTTTAAAGTAAAAAGTCTGTCTACCACTGCACATCCATACTAGAACAGTGTAAACAAAGCATATTCACTGCGCAGCCGTAGTATGCATGCGGTGACTCCCTGCAGTTGTGAATGAGAAGAATCTCAGTGACTGTGATTACGTAGTATATCCTGCCCTGTGGCGGATAAGAACATCGACTTCAAAGGAACTGTTATTGCTCTCAAGGGACAGAAGGAGTGAAAGGAATGTCCAAGGGATAAGTAAAGAGGGAAACATCAAACTTTTACGAGGCAATTGGCTATTGACAGATTTTTGAGAGCGAAAAATCTCCATGTCTTCCAGCTCCCTGATCAAAGGCGCGTGAAGTTTTCAAACGCGCAAAAATATTTTGGGACTTGCCACGAAATTTCCAAAACATTTTCGAATATTTTAAATGATTTTTAACACATGTCCTATATTTTCTTTTTAACGACGGAGATTTGGTAAAGCAGATAGCAGTTCTGTGTTCTTCCGTTATTTATTAAAAGATTCATGAAGTTTTAAAACGCGCAAAAATATTCTTGAACTTACCAAGAAATTCCGAAACATTTCGAGTATTCTAGATTTTTAACAAATGTCCGATAGGACTTTTTTTTTTTTTGATGACTGAGATTTTCGGAAGTAAATAGCAGTTTTATGCTCTTCCACCATTTATCAGAAGATTCATGAAGCTTTCAAAAGCGCAATAATATTTTCGAACATGCAAAAATTTTCGAAGGTAAGACACGTTAAGTGATGTGATGCAGCCTGCTGCTGGCTCGCAGCCGGGCCGTACAAACCATGGAAACCTAACGCAGCTATCGCAAGTAGCGCTAACAACGTTGTTGCACCGTTTTCGATGCACTGTTATGTGAAAAGCCGATGCAATCCGTGTACCATGTTTCTTCAAACGCAATTAACGATGGGATCGTTGCTTGGAGGGAAGATTGTAGGTGTGGAAAGGTATGACGCTAGCAACGATTCACGTTGGTAACGGAAGTATCGATAATTGCGTTACCACAGGTTCAATCCTAACGCAACTATCGTTAGCAAACGGAATTTTCTAACGCTTAACGCTACTACCGTCCATTTTATTCTCAGCTGTACTGTAATACTGTGTGGTTTGCACTATACTTGTGTAGGGTATAATATACGGTACATGTATTCCAACATAAGTAACTGAGTTTTTGGTTATGATAAAAAATGGTTGATTGTAAATATGAATCAGATTTTTCATTTTCCCGTAAGAACCACCTGTGCAAGTTAAGGAAAGCTGTTCATTTATTACTGATGTTAATGGTATTTTTACACTTACAGTATGCAGGAGTATTCAGTTATTCACTGCACCTGTATGTACAGTGCAGTACTGTAGGAAAATGTAAGGTTAAATGTTATCATAAATTTGTACACAAAAAGTTAAGGCCAGTGCACACTGCCAAACTTGACTGTGACACAACACAATTATATTGTTTGCGGGATTGGGGGGTGGGGGGAGAAAATACACTGCCTCCTCACCACAGTTTTAAACCCCACCTTCTATGCCTATGACTTCCCTGGTCCTGTGAGTCATTTGGAAACATTCCGTTTGGGCATATCAATTTGTTCAAAACACTTTCCTTTCAAAACACTTTTCTGTCTAAACTGAAAATTGGGTGACTGAGGCGTCATGGCTATGTATAATTCATACACACGCTCATCCCGTACACTTGATTGGTCGTGTGGGCGTGACCAAATGTTTTGTTTACCACTGCACGCACGTGTTCGCTGTACATACTGTACAACGCGCGCACGGTGTAGAAGTCTGTGGCGGGTAACGGTCGCGTTGTTTACACATCGCTTGAGGTCCTTTCATTGGTGCAAGACTTATGCATATTCATATTTGTGTCTGTTTGTACGTATTTTGGCCTGGTCCCTATGGGGGCGTGTTGAAAATTTGAAAACAAAGGTTACCATTGGAAAGTTTACATGATAACCAATCCAGCAATGTATGAACATCGGCGATCCAAGCTTATTTGTACAAACAGCAGTAGGTCAAAAGTTCATAGCTATTGCTTGCCATGCAAAAAGATGCCTTCGAAATCTGTGTAGGTCCCTATGTAAAAGTCAAATAATATCGATATATTTTTATGTCATTCAGAAGCTGAGACATAGTAGAACATGGCACTGAATAAACATCACTGTAATTTTGCTATGCAACAGAGCACGAGCGATCGAAAGTTCGTATCCGTACTGTTTTCCACAGAGCACATTTTCGTTGCGTGGGAGACGCTAACACAAGCTGTACGGGTTTAAGTAACAAACAAATTGATATGGGAGACTTCCATGCAAAAAGGTAAATAGGAAAACTTATTCTGTAAAATAACTGAATCCACACAACTGAGGTGGTTGCAAAAGTCACTTGTTGTTATGCATGCTAACTTTTGAAAGCCTGTACTATGCGTGTCTGGCAAATCTGAACATTAACTTGTTCACTGTAAAATGGGATAAGAACTGTAATTGAAGCTGTATGTACAGTGCGACAAATCAGCCATTTGTCAACTAGATTTAAAACAGCAGATAGTTCATATGGAATGGAGCAGTATTTCTGGGGAGAGGAAAGTCAATTTTTAACTGGAAGTTTGAATTTTGAACCAAGCTGGTTAATGTATTGGTTGTTTAAAAATTGACACTTAATAGGCCTAGTTGATCAAAACTATGGTGAGACCTCTGACAAACCTATAAATTTGTGTAGTCTCTGTTCAGATAAAGATGTGTTCTCTCATTTCCAACAAAACTTATTATGGAAAATGCCGAGATACAAAATGGTGCTATCATTTTCATCATTTCAAGCACGATTATGTTTGACATCATTGGAATTTTTTAAAGAAAACAATCTAGAAACCAAGCTCCTTTGTATGGCTCCTTGACAAAGGTGAAAGGTATATGGAACAATGAAACAACTAGAGTTGGAATGTCAGAGGTTGCTTGATGGTTGGGTGTGCTGCACTTCTGGTGACTCATAACATTGCTTGTTGGCAGTTCACTGTTCGCTGGGCACTGGTTCCTGGTTGTCTGACTCAGCAGGTTGTACAGAATTGTACTCACTTCAGCTCTCCAGGCAACAGTTTATGGCAAAGATTGTTCAGTAGTGGATGTGTGTGTGTGTGTGTGGGGGGGGGGGGGCACAACCTGTGATTTCCTCGACTGATATGAAGGAGTGTCACAAGTGCACCGAAAGTGCACCACAAGCATAAAGCCTGAGTTCCCACGCATGGGGTACTGCAATGTAAGATACCAAGACCGCCGGAAATTTCTAGAAACTTTACTGATTAGGCATTTTTGTTTCAGGTTTTTCATTGGAATCAGAGTGGTACAGACTCAAAGTTAGGTGCAAATAAGAGGCGGTATACAAAGTCAGAAGGAGGCATAAATTGGCAGAGAAGAATATCATGCACGGAACGCCATTATGGAAGATATCCTAAACACAGTACCGTAATACATAAAATCTGTCTCCACCAACTAGACAGTCAAATTTCTTACTGTAGTTGTGCTTTGTTTACTAATTTCATCCTGTATCCTACCTACCCTGGCTGTATTTTGCTATATATACAGGCTACTGAAGCCTGCGCGATGGGTGGAAGGAAATTTATAGTACTTATGTCACGGGCTGGATATCAGTGCTGACCGATGCCTTATGGATGAGGATGATGAACATATTACTTGCTAAATACTGTACAGCTATAAAATAAGATGACTTGGTTGGATAATTTTTTACTTCTTCTGTCTCTTCTCTCTCTCTCTCTCTCTCTCTCTCTCTCTCTCTCTCTCTCTCTCTCTCTCTCTCTCTCTCTCTCTCTCTCTCTCTCTCTCTCCCTTACCTTAATTCCCCCGGCTAAGTGATTTCCCCCGACTGGACACGGAGATGGGGGTCTGTGCCCCCCACCACCCCTTTAAACTTGCTACTGGGATTGTCCACCCCAATCAGCCTTTAGAAAGCTGGCTCAAGACTGGGGATACAATCAGTCCATCAGTAGGGAAGTTAAATGGCTCTGCCGGGTGCAAGGTTGCGAGCTTTTACTACATTTCTGACTCGTTAGGCATAGAGCACTAATCGAAGAAGGGAGGCGAATATCACTGCCATGGCTTTCATCCATGATCGCAATGGAATAGAGCCCCCAAAAGTACCATCCAGGTCTTGAAATATTATTCCTTAACCTATTGTAAGGTGCATATTAATCAATTTTAAGGGAAATATTGCGTTTGTCTGACTTTTTATTGAATCTATCCAAGTTTATTTGCGATCGGGTCCCGTTTGATGAAAGAGAGATAACTAAGAAAAACATTCTACCCTCCGAGCACTAATTAACGAGTAATAAACCTTTCTGTAACAACTAATAGATTTGTTCACCCAAACAATTATGCATGCAAAACCACTCCCTCATTATCCCTGATTTGAAATCCACCAATCAAATCATTTTTATCACATTACGTCAGACAATAACAAACGCCTTCTACAGCATGTACAAAAAGTTCGGAAAATACGAACTAAGTACAGTACAGTACTTTAGTGGGAATTATTACTACATTATGTCTGTATTAGTGAACCAGGGAGTTTCTATTTGACAACCTAACGGAACTACCGTTACATTACAGTAGGTGGTCTTATCACCTCCCTGGTATACTATACACAAAGTTACAGTTATTCCGTAATTCGAATTGCAGCCCTTGGGCCTTAGCAGGTTTGATTTACTTTCGAAACAGCCGGATGTAAAAGAGACTGTTGGTGCTTCGACAATGGTACAAAATGAAAATTTTACGAACCTGTGATGCCAGGGATTGCCACTTATCCAAAACAAAAGAAATATGCAGGGCCTACAAGTCTTTCGCAGATAAATTAACACGTTTGTAGTGACTCTCCTGTAACGACTAATAACACACACTCACGGACCAGGGAGATGACGCTGCGTCTCCATGTGTGAGTTTTGAATTCCAATGTACAGCCCGGAGTGATACAGAAACTGTGGTGGTAGTTTGTTGTGAGCAGGGTCGTTGGAATTACGGTAAGCAAGGTCAACACGTATTGCGTAATGGGTGCATATATGACCTGACATGACCACTCTTCCTAAATGAATATGCAGCAGTACGAACATTGCATAGTGTGGGCGAGGCTTATCGTTCTATAATGAGCCCGTTAGATACAAAAAATGCTGCTTCTTTCTTTCCATATTTCGTGAGATTAGTGTTGATCTGCTGCAGGTTATTTGTGTTCCATGTTTGGAAAGGGTAAAAGACCACAATGGGATTAAATTAGAGTCACGTCGTGGTATTTTTTCAAACGCAATATTTCCCTTTAACTTTTAATAACTAAAATGGATTACATGTCTGTCGAAGCTTAAGCACTATTTACCGAGGAATATCCTTCGTTCCCTGTACCTCACCCTCATCTTGCCACACCTTTCATACTGCCTGCCAGTCTGGGCTGGAACAAGTAAGAAACGCCTGACTAAACTTACAGTACACTACAATAGAGGGCGATCCGGCATATTTGCTGTGTAGACTCAACTGAACATACCAGTAGACTGTTTTCTTCCCTAAAATTGTTGAAGTTTACTGACTTAATCCACATCAAAGAAGCAGTCTTTGCATACCGCATTGTAAATAATCTTGCCCCACCGTACTTTCAACAAATTTTCTCATTTAATTGTGAGACACATGGTCATAACACAAGGCAGTCTAGATACCTCCGCTTACCACGTTTTAACTCAAAATTTCTGAAGCAAAGTTTACGTGTAAGAGCATCCTCTACCTGGAATACGCTTCCTAATGAAATCCAATGCTGTAAATCAATTTCCTGTTTTAAAAGTAAGTATTCCAAGCATTGCATGGAAAACTATTGATCAAGATGCAACTCATGCAACATTCACATGTATGTATGCTAACTGTATATCGTTTAGGTTACTGTTCACTTTTTCTGCTTTTGTATTTCTTACAGGGAGTGCTCTGCTCTACAAGCCTACTAAGGTTGTTAGAGTACTTCCTTTCGTAACCTGCTTGTAACTTTTAATTTGTTATGAAACTCGTAATCATTGTTATTATTGTTCGTTACGAAGAAACAAATAAATGAAATGAAATGAAATGTTTCAGCTTGTAGCAAATACCCTCCCCTCCCCCTCTTAGTCCTCATCTCTTTTACCCATGTAGCAGTAGACTTTTTTTTTTTAAAGATTTATTTTTAAAGTAAATTTTAAAGTAAAGCTTACTGATAACCTGGGATAGTTTATCAGGGGTTTTGTAAAGCTATTTGGAACATTAATAAACTCCAGATGTTCTCATCACACTACTTTTTTACTATCCAGAGCGGACCATATTACCCGAGGAGGTTCATCTGAACCTTCCTTGGATATAGGCTTGGCAAATACATAGGTCAAAGAGGACCCTGTGCTTGTTGTGACCCAATTTTAGTCATGTCTGTATGGCAGCTGCCATTTTGACTAACCATCGCAATCCACAGTACTTCTTCATTGTCTGTCCAAAAGTATTAGGACACAGTTCAGAGGCAGCTGCATAGTGCCACCACACAATCGACTCAGCTACAGTGCGACTGCCCTTGACGTCATGATGAATATGAAACCTTCAAATGTGTAATATTCCCAAGTTAGTCTCAGACAGGACCAGCTCCTGGATCCCATTGTAGTGGGAAACAGAATTTGGTGTACAGTCTGCACAGGACTATGACTTTACTGGTTTTTAGTCATGACACATATGGGGTTACAGTCAGGTTAGAGTAGTCCTGTACTGGCCTTTATACTGTAGGGTGTTACATTTTGTAAACTTCGTGTAGGTGAATTGACTATATTCTGAAAGAGATTGCGTGGTAAATACTTTTGCGTAATTTTGGGAGATGCTTCTGCTTTTAATAAAAGAATTGCGTTGTGAATATAATGAACATGCAGTAATAGTTGGGGAGAGTTGTAGCAGAAATCAATCTTTGAGAGTTCTGGATAAATTTTACTTTGTGAGGGGCACTGTTCAGTGCTCTCTCTGCTGCAATGATACACAGCTGGGAATTGACAGATTTCCAAATTTTTCATTAATGAGTTGTGTAATAGGTAGATGACATAGCATTAATTTTGACTTCACTGGCACCGTAAGTTTGTAAAACAGTGTAAAAGTTCCTTTGTAGGAAATAAAAAAAACTTCTTTCCTCCTTTGTATGAATAATAAAAAACAATGAAAAAATTGTTTGGGGGATAATATGCAACCATCAGAAAGGACACTGTGACAGTTCCAACTAGTGTAGTGCCCAAGATGTCTAGCAGCATTCAGAACCTTGTGGGGGACATAGTGACACATTTTAGTTCATGAAGTGTACACAGTAACAAGGTCCCTTACACTGATCCTCAGTTATGTGTTAAAGAATAGAAATGACGGTACGTTTAAATGGCTGCAAGTAGAGTATTACATTCAGGAGGCATTTTTCTTTGAGGTGATATACCATAAAACATTCAGTCACACATTCATTCACAGCTGTAAATGTAGACCCCAACTTTGTTGAAACCCCCTTTCAATATTTGTCTAGTAGGAATGTGTCTCTGAGCATTTCAAACTGGCCATGGAACATTTAAAGTGAATCATTTGCAAAAAGGTCAGTGCAGACCTAGATTTACTAGTAGCAATTAATTGCAGCTTCCCAGCAAAACTTTTAAAGGGACACTCTGACTTTTTCCTCATGCTGTTTTCACTACACTCACGTAACGTGTGTCCCACACTAAATTTTCTGTACTCTGTTTGTGATACTGTGTACTAAAATACATAGTGATAGAGATTTTTGATTCCTTGCCGAAGGCAGGCAAGGAATCTATGCGATGGTGATGTCGTGTGTGTGTGTGTGTGTATGTGTGTGAGTATGTGACGCTTTAGCTTGTTTACACCATATCTCAAGAAGGGTAAGTCTGAGGGATCTCATACTTGGCTTGTAGATTGCCCATATTTAGTAGATGATGCCTAATTGTTTTTGGTGGAGGTCAAAGGTCATCTGGGGTCACCAGAGGTCAAAGACTGAAGACCTTGTTTACACGGTATCTCAAGTTAGGAAGCTTGGATAGATTTCATACTAAGTATGTGGATGTGTTATAGCAAGAGAAAGTAGCCTATTGTTTTGAGTGGAGGTCAAAGGTCATCTGGGGTCACCGGGGGTCAAAGTTTGAAAACCTTGTTTACACGATATTTCAAGGTAGGAAGCTTGGATACATTTCATACGTAGTATTTGGATGTGTTATGGTAAGAGGAAGATACCTATTGTTTAGGGTGGAGGTCGAAGGTCATCTGGGGTCACCAGGGGTCAAAATCTGAAAGCTTGTTTACGGGGTATCTCAAGGTAGGAAGCTTGGATAGATTTCATACTAATTATGTGGATGTATTATAACAAGAGGAAGAAGCCTAATGTTTGGGTGTAGGTCAAAGGTCATCTGGGGTCATCAGGGTTCAAAGTCTGAAAACCTTGTTTACACGTTATCTCAAGGTAGGAAGCTTGGATAGTTTTCATACTTTGTGGATGTGTTATAGCAAGAGGAAGAAGCCTAATGTTTTGGGTGTAGGTCAAAGGTCATCTGGGGTCACCGGGGTCAAAGTCTGAAACCCTTGTTTACACATTATCTCAAGGTAGCAAGCTTGGATACATTTCATACTTTGTGGATGTGTTATGGTGAGAGGAAGAACCCTATCATTTTTGGTGGAGGTCAAAGGTTATCTGGGGTCACCAGTGGTCACACTCTGAAAACATTGTTTGCACGATATCTCATGGTAGGAAGCTTGGATAGATTTCATACTTGGTATGTGGATGCGTTATGGTAAGGAAAACAACCCTATCGTTTTTTGCTGAGGTCAATGGTCATTTGTGGTCACCATGGGGACAAAGTCTGACAACCTTGTTTACACAATATCTCAAGGTAGGAAGCTTGGATAGATTCCATACTTAGTATGTAGATGCCTTATAGTAAGAGGAGGAACCCTTATGTGTTATAGTGGAGGTCAAATGACTTCTGGGGTCACCAGAGGGCAAAAGGCAAATTTTCCAAGAATTCCTAAGATTGTTACCTGGGGTCTTGTGAGGTCAAAGAGCAAAATTTTCCAAGAATTCCTAAGATCTTTTTATCTGTTATCACCCGAGGTCAAAATGCAAAATTTCCCAAGATCAGGTATAAACAAAAAAATTGTTTCTCAACACGTGAAGATGGCTTTTAAACAGTGACTGAAAGAAATGTGATAACATGAATTCTTTGGAAGAAAACATAAACCATGGAAACCTCAATGCATTTTTACATTCTGGTTGACCTAACTACCAGGCCTGTATCCAAGGTTCAGACCAACTTCTCCTGGTAATATCTACCTGTATGGTCTGCTCTGAATTGTGAAGGAGTGAAATCATGTGGAGTTTAATGATGTTCCATATAGCTTTAACAAAAGCCCTGAAAAACCATCCCAGGTAATCAGTAAGATGCTAATTTACTCAAAAAATACATACATTCATAAACAGCAAGCAATGTCGACTACTACATGGGTAAAAGAGGTGACCATCAAGAGGGGGAGGGGATTCGCTAAAACGCTGAAACATGAGATCCATTTTAGTGATTGAAAGTCAAAATGATTAATATGCACCTTACAATAGGTTTAGAAATAACTTTCAAGACCTGAAAGCTATTTTTGAGGGTACTATTTCATTGTGATCATGGATGAAAGCCATGACAGTGTTCTTTGCCTTCGTTCTTCGATAAAAGCTTTATTGCTAATGAGCTAGATATGTAGTAAAAGCTCGCACCCGGCACAGCCATTTAACATCCCTACGGATAGACTAATTGTATCCCCAGTCTTTGTCCGGCTTTCAAAAACCTGATAAGGGTAGACATTCCCAGCAGCGTGTTGAAAGGGGTCCCCACCTCTGTGTCCAGTCGGGGGGAATTACTCAGTTAGAGGATTTAAGGTACAGTAAGGGGGAGATAGAGAGATATTGAAGAGACAGGAACAAATTATTATAGAGACAGAAGAAGTATCCAAAACTGACAATTACCCAACCAAGTCAACTTTTTTTTATAATTTACTCTTAGCTGAACTCCATATAACATTGAGCAAGTGGTATTCGCAGTCCCCTCCCATAAGAGATCATTCAGTGCTGATATCCAGCCTGTAACACAAGTACTATAAATTTGTAGAACATTATCTAGAACCAAGAAATAAAGGCCGTACCCTAGATAAAAGTATTAAGCAGTAGCGTAGCCAGGATTTCTCTCGGGAAGGATGGGGGGGGGGTGCGCATGCAGCATGTTGTGTGTTGGGTGTGTTCCTTCCCTTGGAAAATTTTTCAAAAATTAGGTGTTTTTACATGCAATCTGTTGCCACATATGCTACCTTTGAAGTAAAATTTGCGTTACAAAATGTATGTATTTTTACGAACTAAAACAAAAAATTGGCATCAGTGAGGGGTATTTAGCCCAATGGGGTGTCCCCTCCCCTTTGAAAATTTTTGAAAAATTCGGTGTCCTTACATGCAATCAGGTGCCACATATGCTACCCTTTGAAGTAAAATTTGTTTTAAAAAATTTATGTATTATTACGAACTAAAACAAAAAATTGGCATCAGTGAGGGGGACCATAGCCCAATGGGGTGCCCCCTCTCCTTTGAAAATTCTTGAAAATTCTTGAAAAATTCGGTGTCTTTACATGTAATCTGGTGCCACCCTTTGAAGTACAATTGTGTTAAAAACTTTATGTATTTTTAGGAACTAAAACAAAAAATTGGCATCAGTGAGGGACCATTGCCCAGTGGCGTGTCCTCCTCCTCTTTGAAAATTTTTGAAAAGTTAGATGTCCTTACCTGCAATCTGGTGCCACATATGCTACCTTTGAAGTATAATTTTTGTTAAAATTTTTTTTATATTTTTCGGAAATAAAACAGAAAAAAACTGGCATCAGTGAAGGGGACCATAGCCAATGGAGTTTCCCCCTCCCCTTTGAAAATGTTTGAAAAATAAGGTGTCCTTACATGCAATCTGGTGCTACTTATGCAGCCTACCTTTTGAAGTAAAATTTGTGTTAAAATTTTACATACTTTTAGGAACTAAAAGAAAGAAAAACTCGGCATCAGTGAGGGGGAACATTGCCTAATGTCTCCCCTAAGTACACAACTGGTATTGAGGAAAGTATTGAAAGAATAGCAATGTAGTTTTAATTGTCTATACAATCGAGGAGTGGTTACAAGATTGATAAAGAGAAACTCTCTAGCACGAGAATTGCATATACTTGACCATTTAATTACTTTTCATTGACCATTTAATTAATTTTCACCTCAAATTTAAAGAGGAATTAGGATTGAATTGACATAATTTGATGTTAAGTGGACAAGGTATGTTGAACAATTATTGTAAGTGAACACAGATAAATCTACAGTGCCAAATTGGGGGAGGGGGAGTGATGAATTTAATAAATGGACACTCCTGAGCTGAGTATATATAATATTGAAGCTTATTCACTCAAGTTTAAATGGTAAATTGCACAAAAAGTTGTATTGTCATTAATATTCTTTTACTACTCCATCTTTGTTTTCTTTGTTTTAAAGCCACTGCCAAAATATAATATTCATTGTGTTCCTGTTACATGTTGACTTGACAATACAAGCCTTCTCCGTACATCATGCTATGCAAAAAACCCCGTAAATTGTTCAAGGTCATAGTAACATTTTAATTTCAAAAGGATACAAAGCAGGTAGTGTTACTTGTACAAGAAGGAGTCTCTCTTTATAAAGCAGACTTTTCAACCCTCTCACAGTCTCACCATAAGTCTCACGGTTTAGGGCATCATCTCAAGGTGAGAATGTCAGATCACACGGTGCAAATCACTTTGAGGCAACCCCAGATCAGTTTCCTTTTGCCTAGAGGAGATCAGTGGTTTTCATCGGTGCATGGTTCTAGGCTAAGTGATTATTGAATGACAGATGTATCTTTGTCAGAAAGCGACTTATTTTTTTAAACAGTCGGCTTTGTAGATAGCATCTTAACTTTATCAAGAGGGAGAACAAAAGAATCTTGCATCCGTCTAGTTTAAAAAAAAACACTTTTCATAAAACGTATGAGACTTGTTTAATATCTCCAGGTTTGGCAAGGAATCCCTAAGCCTTTTGGCTTTCTAGTCTGGTTTTTCAAGATTTCGATGGGAATGAGATTCACAAAATCCGATTTTAATTGGGGATAAATAATTTATGATTTTTACTGACTAATTATTTATAATTAGGTGGCTGGGCTGGGCTGGGCTGGGCTGGCCTTAATATTAAACACTACAGCATAGCTCAAAAGATGTAAGGATCAACATATCTTTTAAAGCCCATCTAGGGCACTGATGAATTCAGTAGATACAGTAAAAAATATGCTATCTTGGGTCAAGGTCCATGATAGTTCTTCCATGGGAATACTGTACATGCTTAAAGTTTTGGTCAAAAGTATTCTGCCTACCTTTCCCGGCCCTTTCTTACCATCCCCTGGAATGAAAGTGGTCAACATGTACGGTTTAGTGAGGGAAAAGTAGATTTGAATTGTTAAAATTGATGTAAAGAAAAGGTATCGTATATAAATGTGACACTTCATTTTAAAAACTATAGACCTATCATAAATGACCCATTTACACTGTGTAATAATATTTTCAACAAAACTTAGTTACATACGACAAAAAGCATTTATACCAGGTCTAGCTGGTAAAGAGTGCAAGAATAACTACCCTCACACCCTGTGTAATAGTACCCATATACCATATCACATTTCCCTCTGTCTTGTTGCCGTCATGACTAGATTTAATGTATGCATTGAAGAACATAGGCCTGTGTTTCTGATCTGTAGTCAGAATGATGCTTTCTTGCAGACCTGGCACACAGCGTAATTGCAGACAGTTGTTTTGGGGCACTTAGGAGACCACAGAGGACATGTGAAAGTAGGCTATGTAGCCAATGACTAACAAGTTGCAATCAAAGAGGTGGTCCATAACCATCTGAAAACTTTTTTCTGCGTCTCGATTAGTAGGTGAGATGGGAAAACTGTAGATTACTGTTGGATGAAAAACCCAATTACTTTGACCCATCTTAGCATTCAACCTCAAACCTCCCGGCTGCTAAGCATCATGGTTTCAAAAGGGTACGCCTTCATCCATTCAGCCAAAATAACATAATCACAATAACCATTTTCTAGCACACTTGGCGTTGGTATGTGTATGGGTATCACTGTTATATTGTGTACCCATGTACAAGCATGCGGTGTACAGTATTAGACACCACAGCTTGAACACAAACTAGTTCATAGAAGGACCTTTGATGGGAGGCGGCAAAACTATCCATGTACTGTTGTGTGATATTGCTGTTGTTGCTGGTATCATGCCAAATATAATATGAAAAAAAAACATTGCCAAAAGGGAAAGAACTTTTTTTAATCCCACATTATATTTTGAAAAGGTTTGCCCCGATTCTTGCAGAAAGTCCTTTTCACCCTGGCACACATACTGCGCAGCGGATATCAACTTTGATAAGTATGAGTGAACACCCTCAGGGTGTGTGTGTGTGTTTGTGTGTGTGTGTGTGTGTGCACTCAGCGACATGTCCTTAACGGGACACGGTGCAGCCGGCGAGGGCTCGGCTCTCGCACGTCTTTCCTAGCTCACGCGGAGCTCGAAACTGGCATAGCTGCCCGAAAATTCCGTCGCTGCAATGAGAAGTCACGCGCGGCTGCACGTGCCTGCCTGACAGCGCAGCCCGCCCTCAAGCACTCCCGTCTACTGGCCTAGTAACCTGGCAGCTCCGCTGCTGGGGAATTCCCGCGAATCCCTTACCGGGACATTTCCCGCGTACCGCTAAGGAAGCGAGGGTGAGTATGGGTGTGTTTGTGTGTGTGCGAGCATAGCTTCCCTATTATGTAACACAGGTGATACGTCACTGGGATACTCAAAAAGGCAAAATTTTTATAAAAAGTTCCCTGTGTGGCTGGTATTTTACGACATGGTCCCCTCCACCACTAGTAGCCTGTCTTATATATGATCGGAAAGAGAATGAAACGATTGTTCTTTCACCCTGCAAGATGGCTAGGCAGCGCACACTGACTGTTGGAAGCACTGACAAAAGTGCGACAACCTGGTGTCAGACACTGCTCTTTGCCATTGAAAAAGAGTGATTATCGCAGAACCAGGGTATAACTTTGCTTAATTTACGAGAACTTTCCGATAAAGAATTGAGTTGAAATCTATATCATTGGAAAGAAGTTAAATTATTTAATCAAATTGCAGGGCGAGCTGGTTGACTATATACAACAAATTGTTTCTGAATAAAAGGCAAAAGTATGTCAAAAGTATGTCAAAAGTACCAAATTTTCTGTAGGATTTCACGTGCTTAAGGCAATCAATAACGGCGAGATGAGCAGATGCAATTAAGTTTTCCATATGAACAGATTCTCTCAACTATTTAGCTTACAGTATTTCTACCTAGTAGCAGAAAGTAGACTGAAAACATGGAGGGAGCTAGAGTTAGTGTTTGAAAAAGTAAAAGTCAATGGGTGTATTTGCAAAAACGTGAGGGGAATAAATCCTCCCAATCCCCTTGGGATTTCTGCCTGTACTACTCCACCCCCCCCCCCCCCCAGTCTACTGCTCGTCCGAAATAAAGTTACAGTAAACTTTACAGTACTAAGATTTAACTGCAGGCATCAGTTGTTAATACAGGTGGATACCTTAGAGTATGTATACGTATATATGCACTGGATGATGCTGCAGTCCTTTTTTTTAATTTGTTTTGAAAAACTTCTTCTTCCTTTTTTTTTTGGTACTTTTTCTGTAATAGAAACATTTCTATGGAATTAGTTTTATCACATTGTTTACTATTAATAGAGCATTTTTGTGTCATGATCGATGAGGATGGTCATGCAAAATTAAAAACCAGTAACAGTGGTCGCTGCTTTCACTACGAGTTGTAGCCTTCCCCTTTTCTGCTCCTAAAATGGTCTGCTCTTGCCTTGACTTCTTCTTTAAAGGAATAAGCGTTCTCCTCAAATTTGTTTTGAAAAGTCAGGTATTGCCTTGCAAATCTCTTCTTATTTGTCTTACAAGTACCTTTGGTGATTTTTTTACACATTAATATTGCAAACAAAAGGTAAAGCAAGGAGTATCTCTTATGACTTTAAACAATTCCGTAACCAAAATATCGTCACAAGAGTGAAAATAGCCGCACAGGATTTAGGGTGGCAAGGTATACGAATTTTAGTTAGGGTGACTGCATTTTCCCTTTAAAAAGCACATATAATCCATACTTGTAAAAGATAACAGTAAGTTTGCCTACATAGCGGTAATAGGGGTGAGGGTGAGGTCAGCGCTAGAAAATTCATGCTGTTTTGGGAGAAATAAGCATTAACTTGTGGTAAAAGTATTGCAAACCCCCTCCTCTCTCCACTGGAAGTCATCCCAGAGGCATACGGTTGCATACTAATACCTGTTGTAGCATATATACCTCTCTCTCTCCCTCTCTCTCTTCTTCTCTCTCTTTATTGTTCATCACTGCTGGTTGCAACTAGCAGTTTTTAAATGATACACAGTAATGCAATTCATGTGTGGGACACATGCAGTTCTAAGGTGAAGAGTAAAAGAGTCTGACATGTCAGAATACACATTGCTCATTACATTTAATGCAATTTTATGAATTCATATACTTCTGCTAACTTTCAAGTTGCGGGTCAAAGAATTCTCAATGTAATTATGCTTTACCTAAATTGATTCTACAAGGGTACATATCTTATCATGCTTGCCCATCTCTCTTGCAGGCTGAGTTATTCACCTACACTCACTTTAAAGAGAAGTTGGCATCTACTCTTCAGACAGATGAATGTACGAAGCTGGCAAACTTCTTTAAGATACCCAAGGACCAAACAGATGCCATCCTGAGTAGTGGCAAACCCTCTAAACATCTACTGCTTGTGCTTGAAGCGAGAAGCATTTTACAACCTAATAATGTTGGCAGATTAATACAGGCATTTGATGACTTAAGAACTAATCCATTTTGTCGCCAGGTCGCAGATATCTTCCAGAAGACGAGGTGTAAGTAATAGGTATAGTTTCAATCATGTAAAACACGAAGTCAATCTTCTGCAATTATACTTTGGGTGCTTTACTATACAGTACTGTCGTTACAATTCTGTACGTACTATTTCCATTACACCAGTGGTGTCACCAGACTTTTAGAGGGGGTGGGCGCGCCCAAGGGCATGGGGAAATGGGGGCACAACGTTCCGCTAGGCAATTCAACATTAAAATCGCAGCCTTGCTGGATCCGATTTGGTGACACAAAGTGCTCCCCTGTAGGTGTTTTGGCCAATGGCTCCAAGTGGGACCCAAGGAAAATGCTTCAGTAGGGAGGAAGAAACCCCTGGCTGGAGGAACTGGGGTACTTACAGAATTGGAACATGAAGAATGAAGCATTTAACTAGTGACGGCTCGTGGAAATGGGCATCTTGGGCAGTACCCCTCCAAAGAATTCCTAATAATAAGGATCAGATTTATAAGAAGATGAGTGAAAACACTCCTTATAATTCTATTTCTTCACTATCATTTTCCAATATATCCCTCTCCACTCTAGCAAATCTTGTCTCTTTAGTGAATGTATTTGCCCTTTTTGTCTGCACAGTCCTTGCTTTCTTAAAGGTCAAGAGCAGTCGCCCCAAACTTATTTTGAAGCAATAGCTAAATGTCACAAATTTCCTCTTATTTCTCTTCCAAATATCTATCGTAATATTTTAGGACATAAATATTGCATATTCAAGGTAAACCAAGCAGTTGCTCCTTTTAAATTTCACAACTGAATGAAAAAAATACTGTCACATGATTCTCAAGAGCCATTCAGGAAATAGGATAGTCTACTATACAATTCTTTATTGGGGTGACTGCATTCTCCCTTTAAACCAGGGAGCTGCTAATGGTTAGCAGCTTCGTGCGTTAGCACACCATCCCTTGCATCCATCGTGTAAGATCATGGACAGATTGTAATCTGCCCCGCTTAACATGGTGTAAGCATGGGCACTTACCTTTTATTTGCTGAGATGAAGAAAGGGTGAGGGGCAAATTTTTTTCGAAGTATGGGCAGCCTTCCGCTTGACCTCCCTAGTCTCGCCCTGTCGCACTGTATACATATACACCAGTAAGAAAGCGTTGATCATCCACGTGAAGTACGTTAAAAACCATAGTGCGGTATCACAAACGATGAGCAGAAGCTTAACTACAGCTTGGGTATGCATGTCCACAGAATCGTGCTCTGGCCCTCTTCAAGTTAGTTTCATCTAGCTCCCGAAGAAACCTTACTTGCGACATGAATACAGTCAAAAGTTTACAAACTTGTCCATTTTCAAAGAGGATTATTGAAGAAAAAATGGAAATCAAGCGATTATGATCAAATACGCCACACATACTGTCTGTATCGTCTTCACGTAGGTTTTCACCCAGCTGGTTCACAAAGTAAAAATGGCTTACAGGATGTCCAGAATCTGACAAGATGTGTGGCTTTCTTTGCATTCTCTTCCCAGAATCTGGAAGCACTTGTCATAAAAAGTAAAGAAGCAGGTAAAGTGCAGTTGCCATGTCGAGAACTGCTTGAAACTCGCATATTTTGGCAAAACCAACATTGCGGAGCAACTACGCGCGGCATATCGCACCAGCATCCAGCAGCATAATCTTGAAGTTGAAAAAATCGCCACGTTCTTTCAAAAATTATTGATTGTATAAAATTTTGTGCAGCGTTTGAGTTAGCATTGCGATGACATGATGGAGCAGATGATTCAGAAAAGCCAGGTGCATTTCTTGGGTTATTCAATTTCACTGCATCTCTTGATTCTGTTTTGAGTAAACATCTAGAGACAGCAGCTGTGTTGGAAGGAACATATACAGTAAGATCACCCAGAACGAGCTCTTGAATATTATGTTCAAAATAGCGCAATGAGATATTCAGCAGGAGATAAAAGTTACCACGTTTTTAGCCGTGATCTCAGATGGCACGACTAATGTCTCAAATCATCTACAATATGTTGTGATCCTAATATACCTTGTCTACCTTGGATACCCTTGGATGCAGTTTCCATATCTAATGTTATTGATACTTACTGGAGCTGTGTCTTAACCAGTGCTGAGGATAAAAGAAAGCTAATTGCTCAATGCTATGACGGTGCATCCGCTATGAGTGGCCTTGAGGGTGGCGTCAAGGGTATAGTGAAGCAGTCATATCTCCATGCTCATTACGTGCACTGCTATGCACATCAATTCAACCTTATGCTTCAGCAAGCCATATCGCAGGTCCCTCAGGTCAAGTTGTTCTTTGCTAATCTCAGTAGCTTCTCAGTAGTTTTCATGCGCTTACCCAAAAGAGTGACTTTTCTTGATAAATCTATCGGTAGGAGACTTCCCAGATCCATGAAGACAAGGTGGAATTCCAAAGCAGACTAGTGTTAACTGTTTACGAGCATCCAGATGATCTCATGGAATGCTTGAAGGAAAATAATATGAATTGGAAATTAGATCAAACGACAGTTAGAGAGGCAGGTGGACTGTTGAAGTACCTTCAAAATAGAGATTTTCTCAGCTATCTGGACTTTTTTTACAAAGTAATGCCTCACGCTGAAATGCTTTATGCTCAACTTCAGAGAAGACAGATAGATTCTGTTTTTCTGCAAAACTGTAAAAGCAACTTCATCCAAGCTGTTAACACTGTGAGAAGTACTATACTTCACATCTTCCCTCCTATTAACCCAGCCTCCCAACCCGCAAAAAGGCCAAGGGTGGGCACTTCAGATGAAGAAAAGTCACGTATACTGCACGAGGTGAGCGATATAATTTCTCACTTCTTCTCTCGATTTGAATTCTCGAACTATCTTGCTGCTGCAACCTGCTGCTGCAAATTTTAATCAGCGTGTAATTGAAATGTTTGTTCATCTAAAAGAAAGTCTAGCAATATTTCTCTGTATTTTGTTTACTTTACTTTAACTTGGTCTTACATTTTTGCAACTTGCAATTTAGTGGTATTCTTTCATAGTGTAAATCTTGGAGTATTTCGTCCATACATTTTGACACTACATACTTTCCCAAGAATACAAGGAGAATGGTGAATTTCTACGGTGATACCGCTAATGCTTTAGTAAAATCATTATCAGCGGAGTGGCACGGGAGCCTGGGGGCATAGCCCCATGAAGGGTCAAAAATAAAGGAAAACAAAGGATACAAGAAAATGATATGTGTTACTGTCCTTTGTCATTGTCACTTTCCACATGACAGCTTGGATGGGACTATTGTTCTTAAACTCTGTGCATCCCAGGCCATCATTAACCATCTTCGCTACCTGCAAGCTCCCTGCATCTTCAAATCCAGGCCGGTTGTTAGATACACTATGATAAAAATGAATGGTCAAGTCATGCACTTTGTAGTCTGTTTAGTACTCATTAATGCCATGTGAAGATATAGATAAGTGTTTCGTTCTAATACACCCAGTTTTGAAAATATCGCAGAGCTTTGTCCCCTGGACCCCCACGGGGACGTTGTCCCTGGTCCCCACCAAGGGCTCTAAGGCGGCCCATGGACCCCATCCCTTCACAGATAGTGCTTTGTGCTACCGAGGAACCTTCAGCGCCGTTGGGTCTTTCCAACAAGAATACCCCATTTGCCCCTCCAAATATTTAGACCACGAGCCGTCATTGCGTCATTCCTGTTACAATAACAAAAAAGCCTTGTCTGTAGCGTGCTTTACATGCATGTGCATTGAATGTCCCTACTCTTTACATCAATTTATGAAAATAATGAATATTTGTATTTGTAAATGGCACTGGTTTTTATAACTTATACTAATTCTTCCTGATTTGGGTTAAAATTTAAAAATCCAACTGTCATCTCAAAAGTTTTGCTTTGGGAAAGTAGAAACACTAAATTTTAAGAAATCTAGAAGTTCATAGCTTAAATCATTCTATTTTTCTGTCATAAATACTGGTTTGCTACTAAATACCCATTCCTAATACAAAAACCTGTATAAAGAGAGGCTCGCCTGCTTTAGTAAAAGCTAATCAGAAACATCTTTTAAGTCATTGATGTAATGGTTAACAGGTTGGCAAATAATGCAAGTGATCTTTTTCACTGATAATAGTGACAGGAAACATTTTACAGCAAAAATAAGCTTAAACTGTCTTTATTTTAGAAATTCTGCATCAAGAAGTTTTCACTAAAACCACAGGAATCAGTTTATTGTGATAATTTTCTCACTGTGTGATTATGTAGGAGTCCTCCGTATAACAGAACACAAAAAGTTGGAACAGCTTTTAAAGTCTAGAATTTTTTACCTAGCACTAATTTTGTTTCGGACGTAACAAGATGTCAACAATTTGACTTAGTTCAAAAGTTCTGCCATATTTAATGTGTATAAGGTGTATTAACATTCCTGTTGAAAGAAAATCAACACAGTTTTACAGTTATACTAAGAAATTAAGCACAAAGTTACAAAATTGCAAATCACTGTAATATTAAGAATGTTCCATACTGCTGTAACACTAGTTGTAGTTCCCGAAGACTTACACACATCAGTTTATATTGTGCAAACTGTGTCTTTACTGAAAGATTTTATTGCGAAAAATCTTGCCCAGTTCTTCTAAAATCCTGACTATACTATAGCTTGTTGATTCAGTTTTAACAGCTTAATGAGCCAACATAATGGTGTCTGATCATACTTGTTTCGGACGTAACACTTTGTCAACAATTTCTTTTTTAAAGTGTCTTAATTGGCATTAGAGCAAAAAAATATCCTTGAGAAAGTCCACCTGGATTTGCAAAATTGTACAGATTGCTCCGGAGTCAATATGGTACAAGGTCCAGGTAAAGACTGTAAAAACTTAATTCTTTATTCTAATTTTTTATGCTCAATTAGCTATCTCTCCCCCCTCCTCCCCACACACACCTCTAAAAAATCCCTGTAGCCTTTTCATTTTTAAATAGAAAACTTGTACTGGTTATAAAAATTATATGAATATGTCAAGACAAACTTTACCACCACTCAAAATGCCTTTTGCACTTTAATACTGTATTGAATTACTGTATGGCCATTAATTCACTATTGGGCAGAGAGCATACCTGAGGATCATGCCCAATTATAAAAAATGTTTTTCAATGCAGTAGACCAGAGCCTGACTTTTTAGTGTTGTGTAAAGGGACTAAGCCTACTCGCACATGTTGTAATTAGACCAGCTCCCATGGATTCATACAGTGTAGCAAATTGGTACATATTTGATCACTAAAGTTCTCCAAACAACTCTCTGACAACTGTTTTGTGCACATAGTAATTGTTGAACATCATGAAACTAATTGACACATGTTCCAGAGTGTCATACAGTTCAGTATCTTCGAAATTATATATCAGCTCAATGTAGTTTGGTGATTGTAAGATTTCAACTCGAGTTCATGTGATATTCCAGAGAAGTTCATGTACACTAGCTAATATTAATTTTGCATTCTTTTTCATTTTTTATTTTGTAGGTTGTTTTCTTTATTTGTTTTGAGTATAATTCAAGAACCAATTTCATTTCAGTGATCTTACTTAATCAAAGGTTCTGTTTTAAACCTGTTGTTTCAATTTTCATTACACCTCCACTTCTAAGCATGCAGCATGTGGTACTTGCTGTAGCAACTTGTGCAGAGTGAAAATCATTCTTAGAAAAAAATAATGAGTATTATATTAAAATGAAATCCCAAGAAATATTTTAATTAAAGATGGTCACGAAGGCTTCAGCTAAAGTACAGGCTGAAGGGTATAAGGGTACTGTACAGTCACAATAACAAGCAAAATATGTACTGTATCATTTTAGGCAAAGGTCACAAATTGGCCTTGTGGCTGCCAAACTGGCCTGTATGGTCTCCATTCGTTAAAAATTCAATTTTTTTTCTTGCAGAGTTTAGTATATTTACCCCATATAATTTAGTAAACAAGAAACCTTAGAAGTAAAATTTACAGTAACTACTTGTAAGTGCTAATCTGCAATGTGATGAAATGGCAATGAGCAAGTTATGCCCATGAAATTACAGTAAGGTAGACTTATCCCAGCCATTTCAGTTGTCTGTAATGTGGTTTCCTAACAGTAGTCTGGGGAAAGATGTCGATATATATACCTCTATTCAGTGTATGAAGGTGTAGGCTACAGTAAGAATTCCTGTCAAAATTTCAACTTACTGTAACAGACTGGACCCTATCCATGATCATACCACCCAGCCCACAATTTTATTCTACTTCATGGGCAAATCTTTTAGACTGCAGATGTTTCATGCGTGTACAGTACATGGCAAAAATAATATCTTTAATTCTATTTAGTAGACCTTTTCAACCCACAACCAATCATCTACTGAATAGTAACTTTTTGAAGCTCTTTCAGGTTCAGTTGAATAGGGTTCATGTGGCAATTCAGTTGTACCTGGTTTTATCATGTGCATAGTGCACTGCTGTACCTGTATGAAGGAAAATCTTCACCAGATTATGTAGCATTCATGGTATTCAGTAACACACAGTAACATAGCCTTCATATGTACAGTACCACAGCCCACTACTGATTGTGAGCAATATCATCTCATTACTGAATGAAAAACTGGTATAATGAGAATTAATTCTGAACCAAGAATTATACAATTACAGCACTACAGTAGCTCATTGCCAACTTCACTGCAGAGGTAATGGGTGAGGTGGCATGTATAATGGTCATGGATCCTTCCCCTATGAAATCCTCTTCCACCTCACCCACATGCACATGAAGTACTTTGGTCCAGCAAACTAACTTTACTTGATTTTGAACCCATAAATTTGCCTATGATCTCATATGTATTTCATTATTCACCCTACCCCTTCCCAGAACACAAATATACATCAAAATCATGGAAGGGTTAAACTTTTACCAAGGATCAGTATTCATGGACATGAGTATTTCATCATGGTCATCACCAACTTCACTGGTCATCATAAACCTTATTGTTTCACAGTTCATGATCTCCATTCTAATAGAACCATCATCATCCATATTATTCACATCTCGTGGATTATCACCCTTACAAATTGTCACCAAGTCCACGATTCTCATTTCAAGCCCAAATTATTTCTATATTCAATAATATTCACTTAAATTCTAGCACGCAATGGCAATTGTCAACATTTTGTGTTACGTTCGAAACAAACAAAGGAGGGCACACGATATGATAAAAACTTTTTGGTACATGTAAGATATGTGCAGTTTAACAACTGCAAAGAATCTGATTTAAGTTTGTGGAAAGAGCAAAAAGTGACTTTGCTAAGCACTCAAAAGATACATTTGTCCTATTTTTAAAAAGTTTACACCAAATCATCGGAATTAGAGCAATCATTCCCATTTTTGACCAAATAGGTGCACCTCATGTTTGGAAACCATTTCCTACCAGGGTGGTTATAATGTATTCACATAATATACCTACTAATATTATCAGATAACAAAGCAATCACCAATTCCTTTTAATTATATGAAACAGCAAACATAAAATGTTGGAATTTCCGTCAACACCCAGGGCTGTTACGTCCGAAACATGTTTCCACCCATATTGTGCAGAAGATCACAAAATGGAGTAAATGATTAGCTGTAGAGCATGACTTTCAAAAGATAGAAATGGATAAGAAATCTTTTATCTTACTAGAGTATCTTTAATAAAAAATTCTGGGAACATTCATTCAAATATTTGTTTCGGACGTAACGGTGGTTTCGGACGAAACATGTGTTGACGGAATTCTTCTTTTGTTAACGGTGAAATAATTAAACAATTTGAGTAAGTTGACTTACTATGAAAATAAGGTTTATAGTTATGTCAATTTAAAAAATGTTGACAAACATCAAATTTAGTTTGTTGTATTGGCCATATTCAACCACATAGTGTTGACGGAAAATTTAGATTTTTTTTTTCAATTTTCCGTATTTTTTTAAGTACTGGATTCAAATCATTCAAGTGCACTTATTATACATACTAACAGTCACTGCTGTTCTACTATAGTCAATGACTTCCAGTACTTTGTTTTGTGTAAGCTGTGCAAGCTTCAGATCTATAGGTACAAATGTTGACGGAAAATGTTACGTCCGAAACGGTGACTTTACTTCAACACCCTGACTCAGCCATGAATGCTCATAAACGTTGATACCTGTCAGCATGTTGACACTGTGCCAACTAATGTTGGTACCAAAAACCATGAGGAAGTAGCATTTGTAGTGTTCAGTACGGGTAATTAAAAATTGACCTTGGAATTTCGGCCATATTTTCCGTCAACAATTTGCTAGTATATCACAAGTCATCAGGTATATACTTAGATGCACAATACTGGTCCGGTTAAGCGATGGGAGCTTAAGCAAGTTTGATAGTATAAATTCAGACTACAAAACATAAGAGAACATCTTGCTGGTGGATTGTGTAATGCCTAGAACCCCCATTAAGCCAACTGGTATAAGTTAAAAAACCCAGAGCCAAATACCAACATTGTAAGCATTCATCAAGCTAAAACCATGGAGCTACTACTTGGACAGGAGAAGAAACTTCAAAAATCCCTTTGAAGACGACGATCATGCCGCGAAGGTCAAACTCATAAAACTAGTTAACACTATAATCCCTCTCCCTTTATACTCCATTAAAGATTCAATAAGCTTAAAAGGTGTTAAGAACAGATCACAATAGGTACGTGTCGTCTGCTACATCTTGAAGAAGACATGCTTATCACTTCAGCATTGCCAGTCGCTTTAAATGAAAATTAAATTGCTCGTTTCGTCGCGTAGTGTCGCTTATACATAAGTGCTGCTTTGATTCCTTATTAAAAGCTGAATATGTTAAGAACCTTTTCAATATGCGCAATAATGGAGAAATTGATTAAAATTTAACAGCAAAGTATAGACTCGTAACTAGTCGGCTCATTTGTATATGGCATTAACAGTACTCCTAGCACCAGCACCTATTCTTACAAAGCAATTACCAGTCGTTTTGAATTTTTACTCTGCATTTCTTATTTAGGTGTCGGCAAATTCCCCGGCATCAAATGATTGTACTGTTTAATCCATTTGTTAGGCTATCAGTAGAAATGAATGAGGTTGTCAACAATAAGAAGTCTAAATTGTTAGTGCGAAACAAAAGAAATGAAAAGCAGTGAGTCTCATCATCGATCATTTACAAGATAATCTCCTCACGTATGTCTGGGCCTAATTGGATTAGCATAAATTAAAGTCGAACTTTCTTCTCCTGTCCAAGTAGTAGCTCCATGCTAAAACATACATGACAGTTTGACTGCATTAGAGGGAATGTCCATTAGCCAGGATTGAGAAAAACTCTAACCACAACTAATCCTCTTAGCAAATAAACTGTGCAGCTCAACTTCCTGGCAGGCATGAACCTTATCTTGACTCCTGAGAGCTTGTATTGTTGAAAGTCACTCATGCAAGACACATTGAATAGCTGTGATGGGCCTGAATGGGAGAGCCTCCCCAACAGTTGTGAGGAGGAAACCACAAAGCAAATTAATCAATAAGGAGGTCTAATATTACTTCCCCGACTTGCCACTGGCAGATAGGGTTAGAGTAGGTAATGGAAGATACCTGTCATGTGGTTTTGTATCCTTAGTTATTGTGAACACGTGTGATTGTTTCTGCCTTCGCTTTTATACAGCACCATCATATTACAAAGAGGTCACAGAAAACCTGGAGGAGGAAATGAAGACATTACAAATGGCATCTAAAGAAGAGGGGAAAGAGCTCAAGGTATAAATATCAGTAGCAAGCACTGCAGTATGAAATTTGCATGTACATTGAATTATGTACAGTGTTTCAATTTAGTACTATAAATAGGAAGGCTAATTTTGCACGAATATGTAGTGTATGATAACCTGTAGTGTAAGTTATAAGGATTTGAATTGACAATTCAACCCTAATAAAAGCCCTTTTCGGCAAATTTCATGCCCTGGGGATGTTTATTAGAGTAAATACGGCATTTGACAATGTTTCACGTAATTGTTTGTAAAACCTATAATCATCCGCTGCCTTTTTTAAATTATGCATTTATGAGAGAGGAGCACATAAGCGGTAAACTCAAATGCTATGATGTGGGTTAATCAGAATTGATCCAAACTGCCTGTTACTAGTAATTATTTCGTCACCCTACCTGTTATAGGTACGGAGGGTGTGATATTATGCTTTACCTACTGTAACAAAAGAAATATGAAGATGTTTGTATGTGGGAGTGAGTATCTGCATTTTTGAGTGTCTGAGCTTCAGCGTGACTAAGTGTATGAGTGTGTGAGTATGCACGTTTGTATATGACTAAATTAAGGCTCGCACACACTGCTGTTACGGACCCAACTGCGATGCGCTTTCAATGTATAGCTAATAAAAAGCGTTGGGAAATCAGGTGAGAGTTGCAGAAAAGCAAACTGGCGGCCCCATGTGACAAAAGAACAAGAGGTGAAACTGATGGAGCTTTGGCTGTCAGTACCCTGTCTACATGACTCCGCTCATCGGCACTATAGCAGTAAATTCTGGTATCCTCTCTTTGTGCCCCACTCATTTATCCACTGTCTCGCAAATCTTATCAACTTAATTTTTACAGCCTTCATCTAAAAGCACGGGTAAAGCAACAATAAACACTGATGTATATCCAAGGATTTGCTAGCAATACTGCCATTTTGTTTTGAACCATCATGAGTTGCAGGTTGCAGTCGCAGTCGGCTTGGTGAAGTATGCGGCTAACGTACGATCCCACTGCAACTCTACACAACTGGATCAGTTGCGTTCGCTTGCAGTCGGTTTGATGCAGTGTGCCCTCACCCTAACAATGTGTTAAGAACTCCCCCTGAAGCGTGCTCCGATCAAATTTAAACTTTGTGGGCCTGGACCTGACCTTGAAAACTTTGCACATGTAAATGATAACATTATAGGTCAAAGGGCAGACATCATTGGTCAGAAGAGCTGAAAATCGTTTTTTGTCTTTATAGTTGGCTGTGAGTACATTGGAAATAGATATTGATTTATGCGATATGTTGAGATCAATGATGCAGGTTTGGGCAAAGTACCTTTTTGGTCACAAAGGGTGGGGGTCAAAAGTCAAAGTGTAGGCCAAAGGTCAAATTTGCTTGAATTTGAGGAAAAAGAATGTGGTGATCTTCTCATAAGTTGCCAGTCCAATCAAGTAAGGCTTGATGGATAGGTATTTGGTTATGATATTTTTTTTTTTTTTTTTTGCATAATTGATGATGAAAAGGTGATTCCCGTCGGTGGAAGTTCCATTTCTACACAGCCAGGGTGCATTTCAAGCAGACAGTGTACCCCTCTCTCTCAACAG
Source organism: Holothuria leucospilota (assembly GCA_029531755.1). Lineage (NCBI taxonomy): Eukaryota > Metazoa > Echinodermata > Holothuroidea > Aspidochirotida > Holothuriidae > Holothuria > Holothuria leucospilota. The sequence continues at coordinate 26,495 of JAIZAY010000085.1, read as the reverse complement.
GTACGCTAAGACAGTGTAACTGACTTTGTTCACTCAGAGTTGCCAAGCCCAGCGGTCACCATTAAAGGTGAACAAGTGTACAGCTTTCTAAGCGAGCACAACGTTTAGAACACATTTTTCCAAGCATCGTGGTACCGTTAACAACTTATATAACTCAATATCTAATTTAACACGAATTTTTCAAAAAAAAAATTCTGAAACTCACTAAACGCCACTCTGTAGGCAGTCATGATATTGTGCTATTACCAACAATGTAACGGAATTGTGATGTCACACCTGCACCTCGCCGGGGGTTGTACAACAACTGCTTGTGCAGTTTGTACGCTCACACCTACAGTATTCACATTAAAATCAAAACTCTCTTTAATGTTCAAAAAATGCAAGGGTTGAATTTGCCATTAAAATCCAGATATCTGTACATTACTATCTAAAGTCATCATTCAGCCTTCTTCTAACTTGATACGTACGATTTCTAACCAGTTAAAAAGTTCGAGAAAATCCATCACCCTACACTTATAAGTGCAGCTCGAAATCCGTATTAACTCTATACGGCATACCACACACATGCATGGTGACTGACCACTGCACTGCATCGCCGTAGTCCGAAGGGATTCGTTCATGCTTGTCAAAACATTTTAGATTTTTCTAAACTCTCAACAGCCAATCTGCAATAAAAGTTGTGAAATTCAAAGTAAAATATTCAAACAATACACAAAAGTCTCTTACCAGACCAAATGCATCTGATTGAAGCTTACTCAACCGAAAACAAATTCTGTGCCTATTACCGACAGCTCCGAGCTATCGGTAACACTGCGAGGCAGCTATGATGGGAACACATCGCGGGGAATGGTTAGGCTTGCTTCAGGTAGACTCAAATACAACTGTCGACTGACATTTCAAGGTGTTGCTGTAAGAATGGGGCCATTACTCCACCAACTATCCAATAATCGGTATCATAATTCACATTGTCTACGCAAATCCTTATTGTATGCACTGAATCTGACAGTATCACAAGACTTTCGTCTCGAACGAATGCCAGACCCTACCAAAAAAAAAAAAAAACTACAGTACTGTAGGTTTTTTTTAAGAAGAATAGTGTTTCCATAAGTTAGAAAAAAATTTTCCTCAGTGGATCCGAATTTCCTGACTACTAACGAAGAGTTGAATCTCTTAACGTTCTCATGGTAACATAAGAGTAAAAACAGATAATCATCATTTACGTATAGCAATCTTTATGAAGAACTACCCAAACACCGCATGAACACAGCCCTTCAGCGTGATACCATGCGCTCGGAAAAAGGAACCACTGAAAGAGAGTTTACCTTGATAGCATCCTCTTGCAAAACTACGAAAAATAAATGGGCAAGAACGGTTTAGTATTTTTAGCTGTGGGGCATAAAAAAAATCCCATACAAATTTTTGTTATACTTTCTACATTTTTTGTAATTTAAAATACATAAATTTGAAATTTTGAACCATCACTAAGAAAAATTAAAAAGGCCTCTTTAAATCTATTTGAGCTGGCAACGTTTTGCTCTGGAAAACGTGAGGTGCGCGTTTTACGTCAGCAATCAACTGATATCTAGTCGCCTTCCTTCGAATATGTCTGCGCATATGCCAGCAAGCGAGGGAAATTTGAAATATATTTTTCTTAATAAAGGTTTCATGTAAGGTCCACCAGATAAAAATTATCTGTAGTATTAGTATATATACTACACAAACGTAAAAGGTCAAAATGGCCACTATTGTTCACCTTTAAGAGTTTCACACAAACGTCTTTGGTCGGAGGGAACAATATTGACAAATGTTGAAATAATACATCATATTGATAGTCAGAAACAGTAAATTCTTGCCACCTTAATTACATAAATTGTTTATCTCTTTCATGAAATAGCTCTTTTACTTTCAATATTTCTCTGTCTTTACATAAAGTCACCTTGGACTCTGCACAAGGCACCTGATGGTCGAGTTTACTACCATAATTCTGTGACAAAAGAGTTAAGGTGGAAGAATCCAGAAACTGGTCAAAGAGCTGAGGTAAATTTACTGGTTAGAACTACTTTTTCTCTGTTCAACCACTCGTATTTTAGAAAAGTGATGAATACTACCCGTACAATTAAGTCGTCTTATACTCCTCGTTGCAATAAACTTAAACTGAAGCTGTTTTAAATTTAAAAAAAAAAAAAAAACAATATTGATAACATTCACTTTTCAGTCATATCAGGGAGTTGTTACGGATGAAGCTCAAGCACCCAGTTCATCAGACAATACGCACCTGAGAATTATTTAATCCTTTTTGTTAGGGGAAAGTTTCATTAACAGGTCCTTTAGTTTCTCCTCTAGATTTGTATGACCTAACCTTTCTTACCAGAGTTTCATCATTTGATACTAAGGTAATCCTCAGACAAAGAGTTTATGAAGACAATGCTCTGAAGTGATTTGCTCCACCGACAGACCTTGAGCCTTTGTCATCTTTCTAATATAAGCGACTGTGGCTGCACTTTAAAGTGATCCAATTTTTTTTTTTATTATTCTAATTTTTACGCATGTAAAGTAGCATCCCTTTTCGGTGAAGCCGGCAAGTCTAAATTTTGTCTACAAAAGTAAAAAACTTTCCGCATTGCTCCTAAAATTAAGAATAATGGGTCCATGTTCTGTACGTAATTTAAACCTTTACTGATTGAACTCTTTTGAAAAGTGTAAACTGGCGTAAAGAGATAAAATAATTTTTGGTTTCCTTAACGACTGGCAATATCATGGCAATAGGTAAAATCATCCCAAAACTGTTTCAGGTGTAGCAGATGACAACAACTGTTGTTATCAAATCCTGTAATCCCTTTCAAGTGGGAAAGAATTTGATACAGGAGACAAATGAGAGATCATTGTCTGCAAACCACGTAGTGTCAAATAAGGGGGATGTGTTTGTTCTCCATCTATAACAACTACCAGGTCATATTAAGCTCATAAAATTTAGATGATTTTAATCAAAATCAGTAACCTAATTACGTTAGTACAATGGTGGCCTTGGCAGGATACTATAGTAAGTTACAAGGGCCAAGGACAATTGATTTCAATCAACTCCTTTTCTTCGCCTGCCTCTCTAGGGAAATGCAACTTGTACTGATTGCACAAGTTTTAATACAACAGATCGTTTGTGCATACAAAGAACAATTTTTGTCCAAAACATTCAAATGCATCAGCACTAACGGATTAAATTGTTATTAAAGTTGTTACATAACTGAAGAGTACGATACCAAAAGTCCTTAAAGGGGCAGCATTTCTGAATATATTTTGAGGTGCATTGTGGTACAGACAGTACTGTATATTGCCTGCAGTAAAGGGAAAAGGAATGCACTTCCAAACAGAAGCCAGAGTCCACTGACATTGTGGAATTTTAGCTTGTGTCTTTCTTCCATTGCTTAGGAATGAGTCCGTAGACCTAACATGACAAAAACAAATTTGTCTTATACTACATTGCAAAGGACAGGAAAACAAAACATACAATGATATTACTATTCAGACACTCATTGTAAAAGGTTATAAAATGTTGACTGTTATGATTGCCCCCCCCCTAGCATTACCCCCTACATTGCAAATTATTACACTACACTTACAAGATGTTCGTAGAATGATAAATATAGCATCCAGTATGGAATGTGATGTTCTTTCTTTTACCTGCTTTCAGGATAAATGGGTGTTTATTTTGCTATTTATCTGTGTTGGATTTATGTGCTGTACTCATGAGAAGTCAACTTCATCTATTGTCAACTCCTCCTAAACCATAGTTAGCAGTTTCAAAATTGATGTCAGGTACCTGAATATGAAAACCTGTCCATGCGTAATCATTGTCTCATACGTCGAAAATCAAGTGGTTTAAGTTAATGAGCTAAAAATGTGTTTCTGTCAATTACTTGCAAACAGCATGTGAGACAAAATCTCAAAGCATGATGTGTACAGACTTGTGAGCGATAATTTTAAGCAGTACCCAGTCTAATTGTTAACGTTCTAGATTGAAGCTCACATGACCCTAAAGTGGTCTTTGTCATGATTTGCTAATCAGTATATTGGGAACTTATTTTCATTACCCTAAGGGATGAAGAAAATATGGGGAAATGAGATATTACCTCTGTCGATTGCCCCACTGTTTTCAATTTTCTTAGTAATTCCAAATAAACTGATTGTGTATCATTTAGAAAGGCTATTATGGTCTTTGGTAGTCACTCAGATGCTAATCTACATGTTATCTAAATAAAAAATGGCATTATCTTGGGTGAAGGATGTTAAAACAGAGCTTTGAGGTAGTTTCAATATAACAGCAATCTATTCCCTGAGTAGTGTTACTTTACACATTCAATATCAAAAGGGAGAAGCTTTAATGTCATTGATGTACAGATTTTAACAATTGCCAAAAGCAGACGACAATGCATAATACAAAGGTATCATTTCTTGTTGCCACGTGATCTGAAATATCATGAATTACACTTTGTCCTTTATTTGGTCTTATATGTCACATGTGATATTAAATACGTGAAATATCATTCTTTTTACTTTCCAGGAGAATTAGGAAAATTTTCTGTCAGAGTGTCAGAAAAACTTACTAAAGCTAACGGTGTAAAGTTAGCGACCTATTTTAACTTCCCTGCTGCCAAGATCGACCAAATCAAAAATGATTTTGAGACACCTGGGATAACACTGTTTCACATTCTGAAGGAGCGCCATATCGTTAACATACATAATGTTATGAGCTTGAAAGACGCATTGGAAGAATTAGAACTTAAAGATATTAGTGATACCCTTGTTACACCTTACCAAAGGAAAATTGATCTAATGAGATTCCAACAACAGTACTTATTGCAGTAGAGTGTATATACCTGTGTTTGCTATGCAGTCTTTAAACTGGTTATGGCTATTCAATACACTATTGAAGTTTAATCATGAAAAGTACATCTTACCCTACCATTCCATCTTGCATGGACTATCTGTGACTGGCATGTTGTTTTTTGAAAATTCAAGGAACCTGATCCTTGAACCTTGTGTATTCTAAAGGGAAGAATTTTGCAAGTCTTGTGAACAAGATATTTTAAAAACAGTACTATCTAGTGCCTTAATTTTTGTCAAGTGGCTAGTATTAGTCGCCACATAGAGACTAAGCATTTTGGTTAGAAATGGGGTAAGGAGAGCCAGTGATGAATGTTTACATTTACCAATGGAGTATTTTTCGAGAAGGAGAGGAAGGATATGTACCATGTTCAGTGTTTTAAGTGTAGCAAATATACCTTAGTAACTAGTTCACCTTGAGGACAATGTAGTCTGTACCAATATTTTATATTGTATGTGAGGGCGGTGCAAGGTGGTAAGGGGTGATGCTGAGTGGTGTTCCGAGTACTGTGCCATGGCAAAAAGTACTGCGTTTTCATTGTTCCTCTCTTGAAGTATCGTTTTTAAAACGTTTCACGTTTTGACCTTTGGTGATCTCAAATGACCGATGACCTCTACATAAAATAATAGAAACCTTCCTCTCAATATGGCAAATCTTTATGATCCACGTGCCAAGAGTACCAACAGAGAAAACGGAATTAAAAAAAAACTTGAGGAATGGAATTACCTTATAAATTGGATTCGAAACCGTTCAGTTAAATAGGGACTGAGCAATTCCTACTTTACCATCAAGATGTACATCAATTACAGCTTATTTCTCATCATGTAATATTCGAAGCATCCTTAACCCTTACTCATAATTAGTCCATTAAATTAAAATTAATAATTGATGTTCTACAGTTATTCTAGCTGAAAACATATATTTTGTTTGATATCCATAACTTTTGCTTGGAATGGGACCTTGACAGACTTCAGTTTAATGTGTAGATTTAAAAGGATTTGAGACATATGCATTCAAGCTGGATCCGATCAGCATTTTCTCCCCATACCAATATGAAACTACCACATTCTTCTTTCGCTGCTCCTTGTAAGTAGTCTCTAATGGGACTTTTAGTTTAAGCCTAGATTATCTATACATTCCGCCACCACTTAGCAGTTCCGCCAGAGCGGTCTCTCCAAAGCACTTACCATTTGCCATGCAAGCTTTCCTTGCCATCAGAGGAGTTGACCGTAAATGAATTGCCCTCTATATATTAGGATTTTCTTTTTCTTTATACTAAGTCTCGTGTTTAATGGTGTCATTTATACTGAATAATATCTATTTTGTTTGTATGTTTGCTTAAATTGACGACAACAATATTCGTATTAAATGTTTACTAGGTAATTGTTTCTATGTATCATTTTTATGGTTATTGTGTTTTTTAGGAGAGCTTGAACCCAAAAATAAAAAGTGGTAAGCATTGATTAGAAAATTTGTTTTTTAATAGTTGTTTTAAAGTTTTAGTTCTTTAATCTTATAATTAAATAGTTAATAAAAATAAACAGCGAAACTGATGGTCAGATGGTTTTTCCTACATGGGCCTTCCGTGTGCAGAAAAGGATCCATTCAAACTAACGTCAGAGATGTTAAAGACATATTAATTGTCCTATTCAGGGCTGTCGCGACCGGGGGAAGTGGGGGTGTCCCACCCCCACCCCCCCCCCCTCCGTTCGTCAGAGCGACGATAGTCGGAAAATCTGAATACCAGTTGGAATTTCTGATATCTTAGTATAGCACATTTTTTCCGACTGAGCCTACGTCAACTTTGTATATATTTTCCAACTTGATCAAGTGAGAATAATACCAAACTTTATTTTCCTCACGTAAAATATACAACTATCAGAATTTTTGCAAGTTCTTCGCAAACTATCAAAATTTTCGCGCTTCAAACCTTACCTCTGTGTTGTTCTTATTATCAATATCTTCCAATAGCAACTTTCGGAGAAGACAGCAGCAGAAGTTGAAAGCTGTTTACGAATGAAGATTTTGTCATGGAAATCTTACTTAATGAAAAATGTTCGCAGGCATGCGTCACGATTTGCACTCTATCTCATGACCATTATTAAGGTAATTATACCAGGCGCAATTCTACAGATGCTAGTAAGGGGGCTTTAGCTCTCAAATTTTTCCTAGCTCCCCAAAATTGCCCAAAATTTTATACAGACTAGTGGTGGTGAAAACACAGATATGCTCAGAAAATATTCCAGTTCTATCTAGTGGTAACGCCCACCGTTTCAAACATATTGAATGTTTTTAACGTTTCCATAAATATCGTTCATCCGTATATAGGCGTGATTCTAGAGAAATACGAAAAATCATCGTCGCAAAGTTCTATCCTCTTTTTCCTAACTTTTGGAAGATTTTCTCTTCAGCCTTGCCATCGTGGCAAACATAATTTGTAAGCAAAAGGGTTTTTCAGTTTCGTAGGGGAGCCCTAAAGGATATGATAAAGAATGTATTCCCCGACAACGACCATGCAGTCTCCCTAACAAATTTCTTGGTTTTGCTCTTAAGAGGGCAGATTCTTCAATAAAAACCCAAACTTTCTCAATTTTCCTTTAAGGGAAATATTGCATTTGTTTTACACAACATTTTTACATTTTTAAACGAGTATCAATAACAGAATGGTAGACAATTTAAAAGAAGGCAGTAAGGGAGTTTTCTTTTCAAAAAATCTGTTGGGGCTTAGCCTAGCTTAGTGAGAAGCAGTTTGTACTCACTTCTCACAATCCACGTTGTATCACTTATAAACATTGTAAGCACAAATTAGTACCAGTTATCTTTTCTAGCATAAACTAGGTGTACTCTTATGCTGACTCATCCCTGCGGCCTTATGGTAGCACCGTCCGTAAACTAAAGCACTCAACTCTTCACGCTTGCGGAAGTGAAGAAGCACCATCATGGCCATAGCTATGTTACGTCCATGCATTTGTGAAACTTTCCACAAATTGCCACCACGAAAGGGAAACTTTTTGTGCACTTAGCGCGCACGTTTATACGTATAGGACGTATGTGATCCGTGTAGGCCTTGGTATATCATCCCCCGTGGTTCCCGCAAACTGCCCTCATCTGTTGGTACCACTAGCTACAAACATGGTCTTCTTCGGTCCCCACCTTTGCGGTACCGGAGCCCCTATTTCAGAATTCCTGGCCACGGGCCTTCTCTTTATACGGTTTCACCAGGGTCAATGGGAACATAGCCCCCTCCCCCCTTATGTCCCTACAATCGCGCCTGAATCATACATGGAACTATTCTGAACACAACACCTTCCGAGATACAACTCCATACATCTGCAAGGGACTCGCATCAATATGGGATCTTTCAATCTTACCTAAATGTAGCATAATGTGGAAGGTTGAAAGTACGTTGTCGCCGTTATACATTTTTCAAAATTTTCATGGACCTCTTACGCAGCCATTATCGGTATAGATGGTGATTGTTAATATACTTGCGACAAAAAAGCATTCTGAAACGCGCTGTTAGTCCTTCACCCCTTTGCTATACCTATCAGGGAGGTCTAATATCACAATCCAGCACCTATACCGTTCTCTCCCTCCCGCCAATTCCCCATTCCTGGAAGCTGTTTGTCTGGTTTATCGTTCAAAATTAGTAAAACTACGATAGATGTAAAGTGCTTGGCGTCAACTCTATATTATCATTTGGATGTCAAGTAATCAGCATTATGTCATTGCCCTATTTTATATAATTGATCGGGAGCTTCCAGGAGGCCCTATACAGGTATTTACCAGCCTTAGATGCCCTTTTATAATGCAAAATGAAGGAAAGGAAAATTTTCGTAATTGTCCCAGAAAGTTTCTGCTGACTCCGTGCACGTATTTTTGAGTAAAACCTTTCACCGAATAGAAGGCAGCGAAGTAGCCAAAGGGAAAGGGGGCCTTAAGGAGATTTGTTGACAACGTATTCCTCTCTTAGACAACATATTCTCTGCTTTCACCTAACCAAAATTAGAATTCACTAAATTATGGACATTTTCAAGCCATATATGATCAGTTCCAAAAATATCCCAAAGACAGCACCATTTTACATCAAAGCAACCTTAAATAAACAAAAATTTCTCAAAGGGGAGGGAGTTCAGGCCCCTGCCCAGGACGGCATCTTTATGTAGTGACAAAGGAAGGATCCCCACTGCTGTTTACAAACGCAGGGCACATAAAAAGTGAAATTTACGCGCCTCCACTCACTTGGAAAGAGCATCCAGCCAGTCGGAAAAATTAGAATTCACTTAATTATGGACATTTTCTAGCCATATATGATCAGTTCCAAAAATATCCCAAAGATCGCACAATTTTGTACCTAAGCAACCTTAAATTAACAACAATTTCTCAATGGGAAAGGGACGCCCCTCCTCTTAGACCCCTCCCCTAGGAAGGCACCTTTATGCAGTGACAAAGCTGGTCCCCACTGTTGTATATAAAAACGCAAAGCGCATAAAAGTTGCAATTGACGACCCGCCGTTCAGTTGGGAAAACAGCCATCCAATCGGATTTTTGGATCTAAACCCCCCCCCCCCAAACATATGACCCTAGCTACGGCTCTGGTCCTATTATATAGTGTGATACCATTAGTTTCATAAGACTTTAGCCGGGTACTAGCATCATTAATAAAGAATTACATCATACTAGAATATGCATCCATTATAACTAGGAGAGCTTTTTTTCAAATAAAGTAGAGATTTTACTCATAAACCAGTGTAATTATCTACTTTCAGGAGAACGTGACACTTATAAATGCCACCAAACAACAAATGATCTTGTGACAGATTTTATTGAACTCGACTTTTTCATATCTTATAGCCCTTGGAACAGGACTTCCGAGTGCTAGTCCTTCCCAATCATCTGCAGATAATTGTTCTTTATAAATTTGTGCACATCAATTCATAATACAACCATTACATTATGACAACAATTACCAATTTATTTAGAAAAATCACAACTTTGCATCACCAAAAAGTGGAAACATGATTATTACCTGTGAATGACATGAACATCCATGTATGCATGCATCAAAGCTGTGTTAGGACATACCTGACCCTTTAGTATGCATAATGCTTGACCTATCCTGGGCACAATTGTAACACAGTATGTAGGTTAGTTACATTTATATGTTTGAAACTCGCCCAAGTTTCAAGATTGAACAAGTATTGGTTCTCTGATATGTAAAGCCCATTTTGAAATACAGGTCCCATGACTTACATATAGCATACGGAGTGAACATAGATAAATAACTAACAAATTCAGGCCTTAAAGACAGTTGGTTTACATTGATAAACGATCAAGAATGTCGAAAAAACCCATACTACTTGTAAATTACAACTATATCACACATCAAAGTGATCCCATATTTCCTCTAATTTCAAATATGTTTGGAAAAGCCTATAGTTCCTATATATAAATAAATTTTTCAGACGGACTCTTTTTCCAAGATAGTGTCTTAGACCTGTAGTGGCTTAGACAGGTAGAAGTGTATATGCAAATGCCAACCGTATATTTAGATAGAAGTGTAAGAAGGCAATTATACGATTCTGAAATACTCTATATGAAATTGCACTGGGTACTAGTCAATTCAATTTTTCATTGAACATGCCTGTATCACTCTCATATTTTTGATTTTAAGCAGTGTGAGATCATCTCTTGGGGTATTTATAGTCTGTGGTACTGTCCAGGAGGTAGACCAGAGCCCTGTGCCTGACATTTGCAGTCATTCCACGACCATGTCAAAACCTCGTCCTTCGCTTTGGATGCACAGAAAGCTGATCTGTGATATGATCAATTCTTAACCTCAAAATGTAGCAGTGCAATGGTTCTAAAATTTCTATTATTTTCCCTGCCATCTACTGTCTTTTTTTTTCTACTGACTAGCCATTAGTTCAATTGATTGTTAAAATTTTTGCACAATTACGATGTTTCCCTGAAGGTTAGGAACTTAGTGTCAGGGAAAAATTAACAGTTTTACTCTAATGTTTACAAGTTTGCCATATGCAGATCTCTCATCAGTTTTCCTAGGAACTCCACTAGAGAATGTATGGTGGTCCCCAAAATGTCACATCAATTTATCCAACCGACCAAAGTAAATCATCAGACCCATATACGAGTCTCCTACTGCATTACCCATCACTGGTAGCATGTGGGACACTTACCAAGTTGCCCTTTCTCTAATTTTGTCATACCCGGTGTGTAATTTCTTCAAATGAGATTTTAGACAGACACTTTTGTGTTCTGTGGGCATCTTGACATGTGACTTATACGGAACTATTGAATTCCGCAGATTCAAAGAGAGCAGTGGCATTCCTAAAACTTTTTGTTACCTCACTTTTCGTAGAACCCTCCAGTGTTATTGAGTTCAAAGATCATCTGAGATCACCAGCGCTTTAACTGAAGAAACGCTGTATTCAACGCAATGTTTCAAACAGGAATATACGTATGCATCTTGCATATCTTGGATATGTTATTGAATGCCTGCAACTAAACGCAATATTCTTATTGTGATGATGTTAGCTTAACATCAGTCTATTTGGTGAACGCCTCCGGATTGGAAAACCTGTTTATCCCCATGAAACATGTCAATTTGAAGAAGGAACAATATTAATTTGAAACATGCATGCACCTATTAAAAATGTGTCTGTAAGAACCTCAGAGTCTGTAAGATAAATGGTCTCGGAAATTAGTCAAAATTGCATAATTGGAAAGAAGTTAATAAAGATATATTTTATCATATGGTGAGGTTATTATTTTAACAGACTGGCGTCTTAAGTGTGCATGGCGATATGCGCAGATGTACCCAAAATGCACAATTTACAATGCGATAACTCGTGTTGACAAACTAATCTTAAATTTTGCTTCACTGCCCTGCGGCCAAGTCCTGTCCATCCCCTCCCCCATCCCCATGCACGACTGGGTTATATTTATTTAATTTTGCTTGTGTAGAATAGGCTTTCAGGGATCAAAAAGTGGACTCTGCTGTATCTGCAGCATAGGTTATAGAAGGCATGTTGCTTTAAGTTTTACTTTCAAATCATGCAAAGTAAGAATTATTTAAATGTATGAACATGTTGAGACGTAAGGAAGCGTGAGGAAGCGTAGATGGAAGTAAGAGAATATTGGGACATGAGCTGATGTATTACTGTACCTCAATACTACATGTGTGCACCATCGAAGTACCACACTTTATATTTAGAGCTAATACATTGAGGTCTAAGAGTTTATCTTCCGCATTTATGCATTTGCCAGTGTACCTTCTGTGTATTTATCACAAGTTAAATATCCTTTGCTCCTTCCGCAGAGAGTAAATCAAGTAAAAAATGTGTTGTAAATACATTGATAAATGAATTATAGATAGTAAGGATCACAATGTATTGCTTTTGTTGGTATAAAATATTGAAGTTCACTTTGCTTTTAAGGCTTTAATTTCTTTTAGAAGACTGCACCAACTTGTTATATTGGCCTGCAGTGCTCTGAGTAATAAACTGGATTAATGACTCATTTTTACACAATTTTACAACTGTGTCGACAATTTTATTTAAATATGTGCAAAGTCTTTCATTTCTTGGTGCAATACAAACTATTGGCCAGTGATGTACACATATTCATCCTATCTAATCTTTCAAGAATATAGAATTTCATGTAACTTACACAGATAAACTTTCTATTCCTCCTTTGAGGCACCTACCAATTTTTGCTATAAGATATTTTTACACGAGGTTGAAACGGTTTAATATTTTTAATATCATCTCGTTAACTCTTATTGACTGCTACTTACAAACTAGTAAGCAAATGATCGTAAGAATTGCGACTTAAGAAGGTGTGTAGTTTCGATGGTTATTGGGGAAGCCACCTGTAGTTAAGAATTCTTTTATACTGTAATCATGTAAAATAAAATTATATGACAAGTATATTATCTTTAAAGATTCCTTTGAGAGTTAGTTTTCTGTGTCAAAGAGAATAGAGTAGGGTTAACTTTATTAAGGCCAGTCAAGGAATTACTAATCTGCTGCAAAAGGCGTAAAACTATAAAATAAATTGCACAAGTGCAGCACTAACAGAAGAAAATATAAAAGATTAATACAAAGGAAATAAAAGAACAACGAAAATGTTAAGGAACATAAAGCATAAAAATAAGACGGTGTAAAACTGACTAAGAACCACACAAGCCGGTCAACACTCGACAAAAGAAAACAATATAACCATAATAGAGGCCTCTCCGGACGTGTATCAAAGGACAAATGTAGCATCATGTGTAGTTCCATACTCGCCAGGTCTCAGTGAAAGGAATTTTTTGTCCCTAAATAGTTCTCATTGTAGTTCATTGTCTAAATTAGACCACTTGTCATTTAACATTGACTTAAATTGAGTTTAGAAATTTAAGTATGGATCTAAAAGTTTACTCAGTCTGACAGGTAACCATTTTTCAAAAATACTGTCCTACATAAGTTGAACAATACTTTCAGAAGCTGTGAAAAGTTGATGTGAAAAGTAATTCCCTTCTGTGTTTGAAATATTAACATCAAAGAAACATGTAGTGTTATAAAGTACATAAAGATCACCTATATACTCCAGTCAAGTTGGTGGGCACACTGTTGTTGTCAGTGCATGCTGACAACAAGAATTTTGCCGTCACCGTAAGCAACGGGTGAGAGGTAGGAATCCCTGATCAGTAACAAGTACCGGTATAGAACCCTACAATTACACACATGTGAACGTCTAAATTCAATTTAAACATTTGCGGTCATTGGTATTGTGTGTTGTTAACAGAAAGTAGGGTTTGAAGGATATCCCCACAAGCTTTTTTTGAAAGTGAAATTTCCAAAGCCATGAAACTTTCCATTTTTATTCTATCATTCTTGATCTTAACTAGGACTGCAATTATGATATCAGGCTTTCAGTAAATCAAAATGAATAAATGCGATTGAAGATGGACTTCCCGACCTTCATAGAAAACTGCATTAGTAGCACATGTTTTGGTATCCCTTTTGGTCAGCAGGTTATTACCTGTTTGAAACCACATATGATAGAAATAGCGCGATTTCTAAAGCTGGACTATACCATTCAATGACCTTGTTGAACAGTTGGACCGTCGACACAACTACCGTTGTCGGAAATTACCTGTTAGGCTTAACTCGCCCAGTGACTTCCCTCCTGAAGAAAGTTAATGTCCCTCTAAATCTCTACTAGATAAACTTAAAATTTTTCTTTATTACCGGGGCAGAAAAGAAAAATAGTACTTTTGACACAACGACAAATAACGATTTCCTCAAAGGCGGAGATGACCTACCCGGGCTTTACTAACTCTTCCACCCTCTGGCCCATTTCCTTCGATCAGATCTGTGCTAACCCACTAAATGCGTATAGACTTGTATTAAACATTGAACAAACTTTTTCTAAGACACAGAACGAGTGGATGTAAAGGAACTTTCAGCAGCTGCATTCTTTTCAAGTCCGGAAATACTGGCTCGTTTCACATATTATTTAGCCCTAAAACACAGTCTTTTACTTAGTCCGCCTCGTGTATAACACCCCCCCCCCAAAAAAAAAAACTGGTATTAATGGCAAACAGGCTAAATAGGAGGAAAACCCGACTACCTCTAGAGCGGGATGCAATCTAACCATGTGGCCAAACATGGCAGCGCAATGTCTGCTCCTAACGAATCGTACGGGTTTACACTGGTTAAAAATGTTATTCGTAGTCACTAATCACATCTCTGTTTGAGAAGAAGTAGCTAGAAAGATAGTAAAGTTGAACAGAAAGGTAGAAAAGATTCATTTTTGTTGACTCAGCTGCAACAAGAATTACTGGACTGGTATGTAACCTTTCAAATTATGAATATCATATTTTCAAGATAAAAACTGCAAAAGAAATAACTTACATGAATAGGATAAGAATGAGGGCAACATTGATGACTGAAAGAAGTATGCATACATGATAGTCCAGGATTTATAAATTCAAACAAAAGAAACGAATCATTCAATTGGGAATCGCAATGACTTTTATAGAACTTCCATCCTCGTAAAACGATCAAATGCTTAAACAGTACATGCCAAAAAATCTAACTACAAACTTGTGCGGGGCCTGGTTGGTTCGAACCAACCAGGCCCCTAACCACAGACCTAGATTTCTTATCCCCTGAGTAAACAAAGGTCACTGAAAAGCTGTCACTTGTGGTTTCAGTTGTAACTGCAGTGTCATGCCTACTCTGAAATGTGCTATTTCTCAGAACCTGCTGAATAAAGTGATCTTATAATTTAAGTTGAATGGAATCTGTAGACCCACGAACAATTTTTATCTGGATAAAATTGATGTAAGTTTAAGGGAATACGACATTTTTACTGGAGTTAATGACTGTTGTTACCATGGTTTCATCCACACCTCCACAATAGCTTCTGATTGAGTTGTTCGATGGTGAACTGCGATGTATAGCATATACATTCCATTGGTTTCTCTTTGAGGACTACTAGTATTTTCCTAAATTCTTTGTGGTTGCAAGGACATTTTAAGCGGTTAAGCTTTTTCAAAGCAAGTCTGTACAACAGCTCCCGTGTAGTTCTCGTTCTTGATGTAGTGGCTGTTACACTGCTAATTCATTTCTAATTCTGCATGTCAAATGGCATAATAAATCCACCTGTTTTGAGGTCGGAGAGTTCACTAAAATTTGAAGAACTATTTGGACAGTTCTGTATCGCATCTGACTCTCTGAATTACAGTTTTACTTGCTTTTATACTTCGAAGCCTGAAGATCATACCGTACTTTGCTTATATGGCCTAGTTGTTTTAGGATAATAAGTAATAAATGGGTGGAAAGTTTGAAAATACGGGGTTAAGGTCCGGGACGGAATGACGATGAAACAAAGCAGCAAAGTTGGGTGAACATTTTATCTTAATTACTGCATTTCTAATAGGAGGAGGGCAAATGTCGGGGGCTCAGGTTCACTATCATTATGTATATATTAAAGGCATTGAAAATGGCTTAAAAGCAGGAAGAAAGATACTTTAAAGGTAACGAGGTCGTTTCTGGTGTTAATATAAAATTATTAATAACATATATTATTAAAATAATATTATTAAAATTATAAAAGTTTAATATAAAAATATATACAAAGGAAAAGGTTAGGGACCGATACCCGTCCTTCGCCCATACCCTGTAATGACCGTTTACTTCGGGGCCTCTATTCTGGCGCTGAACAATATTTTCAGGCAAGGTATCCCAATGTACGACAGTTATTTTCATCAGATCAATCGCTATTAGGCCGTGAGCCAACTTCGATTTTTCTGCTGTTTCGTGCAACAGAATACGGCACAACACAATTCCTTCATAGATAGGTGCCAAAACATATATAGATCCAGGAATCATCGATCCACACGTGCGAAATTGGTATTTTGGTGAAAAAATGGGAAAAACAAGGCAAATTTTAACAAGATTTCTTCACGAAATTCAGCCAATCAGTGATGAGAATAGTGAGAGCAAAATGCCCATTGATTACTTTCAACCAATCAGAGGGCTTGTTAAATTAGGTATACTACTCCGATATGGCGACCTCCGTGTCCTCGGAGGCAGAACGTCAGGAGTGGCCAGAATTTTGCTCCATGCATGTCGTTCCATCGACAAAAAGTAAATTTGTAACATTTACAGAAGACACATGGAATAGCTTTACAAGATTTGCCGTAGAATGGCTTAAATACGAATCTAAAGAAAGAGTAGCAGTTAAAGAAACGCTGCAGAAAATTGGCTTAACATTAACGTTAGGCTTAGGCCCGAACGAAAATCCTAAACTGCCCAACGCAACAAACGTCAGACTTCAGCTTGGATATCACCTTGACTGTTACAAGAGGTTCTGCGACTCACAGAAAATTGCAAGGAAGGAAAAGGCCCTCGCAAAATCAGTTAAGAACCAAGGTGAGCCACCCACCACAAATAACGATTTACGAATAATTCTAACGTTAGCACTAAGTTAACCATCCTAGCCTACTCCTAATTAAGTAGGCCAGGTCCTATATAGGCTAGGCCTAGGCCTACAGTATGTTACCAGTGGCGTGAAACATATTAAAGTGTGTTCACAGACATCACGATATGTTTGACGCTATTGGTACACATACTGTAGGCTAGGCCTAGCAGTATAAAGTGAGTTTGCCAGGAGTTGGTCTGTTCCTTGAGTTGGTCACTTCAGTTTCAGATTCACTGCATACAAAATGTAAGATCGGCATCAAATAAACATAGGCCTAGGCCTATGAGTATGACAGTGAAGAAATCCAGTGTGACTTGAAAACAAATCACACTCAAAAATAAACATTTAGCCTAGGCCTACGCCCCATCTTTAGAATTAGAAATTTACCCGGCCTAGCCTACATCTAACGTTAGTGTTATCACCTAAGCTAAAGGTGGCTTGAAACCTTTAAATTACCCACAAATGTACTGTAAACAATTCTCCGAATTACTGTGAATGGCATCACCTTCCATCATCTTATGATTTGTTTTTATAATACTAATATTATTCATTAAATATGTTTTGGTATAGCCTAACTCGTAATGAGCTTTCATGTTTGGGTTACCGACTCAAGGTACAGTTCCTGAACCTAAGGCATCTGAAACTTGTGGTGGTAATATCTTCATCTCTT
Organism: Holothuria leucospilota; assembly: GCA_029531755.1. Classification (NCBI taxonomy): domain Eukaryota; kingdom Metazoa; phylum Echinodermata; class Holothuroidea; order Aspidochirotida; family Holothuriidae; genus Holothuria; species Holothuria leucospilota. The sequence continues at coordinate 8,952 of JAIZAY010000085.1, read as the reverse complement.
GAAAGTTTGCCAACGAAATTCACTTTAACTTTCAGGATTAAGAGGAAATGTTCATGAGGATAATGGATGTTTAAATTAGATATTACAGCCATATGTGTATGTTTTTAGAGAAAAATTCACATAATTGACCAACTCATGGTACCATCATCATACAGTAGGTTAGCATAATGTTACAAGTGCATGTGGCCTAACTTAAGGCTAGGTTGATAATTCAAGAATAGGTCTAGGCCCTAGGCCTAGCCTAGCCAATGCTATTCACCGATTTGAAATGATTAATGTCACCATGTGTAATGTAGGGCTGCCACGAGAATCGCTATATTTTCGATATACTTTTGCCCTGATGATATCGACTTAAGTTTTTTTGATGTGATATCGCAACAGAATCAAATAAAGGACTAAAGCTCTGTGGAATCTATTATTTCTCTAATTTCTGCTTCTTTGATCATTAACATAAAATGGTAATCATTCAAATTGTTACAAGAAATGAAAAACAGTACTTCATGTTTCAGTTTGATGACATTTGCAAAGGCCTATAGGTCTTGATTTTTTTTATGAAACTCTGAGCTTAAAATTCTCTGTTAATCTGTTCAATGCACTATGTACTTCTTTGATATGGAAAGTACGATTATTAGCATGGTCATGGCAAATGTTAAGGCTACAGTGTTTTATACGCGATATCGTCGTGGAAATGTAAAATGATTATCGTGGCAGCCCTAGTGTAATGCACTGAAATCTATTAGGGTGCAACCCCAGATTACCCCACCATTCTTCTGATGATGGGTTTTTCCCAAAAGAACTCAGTGCCTGAACGCACTTCTACTGTAAGGAATTTGTATTGAACACTGGAGTGGTGGGGTATTCCGCAGTTTCTCCCAACGGGTTGCAAGACAAACAAAAAGACCTGTCCCATATTTTTTTGATCAAGATATTGTTATCTCTGAATTCAGAAACTCAAAAGTGATCTGAAGTAACACTACGGTGTTAAATAATCTTCATTAGCTGATAAGAGATCATTTCGTGAACAGTTGAAATGTTTGATTTACACCACCAAATCAGCAGTGCTGTACAAACTGTATGTCATTTTTTTTTCCATTATCACCTAGTATCTGTGTACTTCGCCCTCTACATGCTTGATTTTCATATTGGGATGTACTAAGGGCCTAGCTAGATTTTTAGTAGGCCACATTTGGATCAGTGAATACATTGCTTTGGTATCTTCTAATGTTGTTTACTTAATATACCAGGTTATGGTAATCAAGTCACTGCTTTTCTGTGTGGAAAGTTAGCCATTGTCGAATTATTAAAGGCGGCCAAAGGGCAAAATGTCACAGATATGCAAGCCTTAATAAAATTTTACATGCTGTTAAATATGCATGGGGAGAAAGGTGGTGAGAAATTTTCTGGGGAATTCTTGCCATCTTGAAAGTCAGGTACAGTATAGGATGAATATAGGGCTGGAGGACTCGTGTCAAGGCTCGAGGTCAAGTTCTGACTTTTAAAAGCCTCAGGCTCTCTTGACTTGGATTTGCTCTCTCTGGACTCAGACTTAAGCTGGGGCTGGAAGTCAAGTCCATCAAGCCCAGGCTTTTTCTTCATCACATTACCTTTTTTTTTTGTTTTCACAATTATACCAAAAGCAACAGCACTCACCACATACTAGGGCTTAATTTTCTGTGATATAGCCTACAGTAGGCCTACTCTAAATATGAGAGGCCTACTGTGCTGTAAGTATGAGAGTAAGAGGAGCCTGAAACCTGTACTATGAAAAGATCTTAGTTTAAGGAATATTCCTCTGTTCCTTATTAGCATCTTCACAACCAATTTAATTTGGTCTGTGGTACATTATTGAAGGGCATTAGGAAGCAAATGCATGCTCATGCATACAACACTATGATAATGCTTTGGTATGCTCAACAAATGGGTTAATGCTGTCTTTTTTATGTGTGTGTGTTTGTCTGTGTGTCAGTGAAAGTGAGGTGTGAGGGGTAAGCTTGCTGGTATTAACTATAAATATTTATTGTGTATGTGTGGGGGGGGGGGGCAACAGGTTAGGACTGGCAAATTGCGTGATTAAACCCAGTCTGATATGTTGTCAGGGATTCTGCCAGAAATGCAAAAAAGGGGGGGGGATTAATTGCTCCTAAACCCCTAGTCCAAATTGATGCTGTCCCTGGCTAAAGTTACAAGTGGGTTCAGGGGGACTAAAGCTTGCTTCAAGACCCCTATAAGGTGCATTTTGAAGGGTTTTAAAGGCCATTTACTTATGAAAGTCCAAACATTGCTGCAAAGGTGCCCTCTTCTTAAGTAAGAAACCAAGATATGGACAATTTTTTTAATTTTGATGGAAATGAAAAGGGGGGATTTTACCCACCTTCTTCTGGAAAGGGGGGGACAAATCCCCCCTTTCCGCCCTTTGGCGGAAACCCTGGTTGTAGTGTGTAGATTTACTTTAATATTCAGAGCAAGTTTCCTCATTGTTTGCCGTGGACCTATTGACCACAAAACTGCTGTCAGTGTTTTATTTTGTTTTATTTGATTTTATTGAATTTTGTTTTATATTACTTTTTCCTGCTGTTTACTGAGTTCTGTTCCAAACTTGGTATGAGCATGTTGTGTTCACACTGTCAATATGTACAAACATTAATCAAGTATAAAAGTCCTTTTTTAAACTTTCAATTCTTATACTTTTTCTACTAATTCTCAACTTTGGCTGGTGTACACACTTCACTTGACAGTGACAATGAGTGTTGGGATGTCAACCCGGAGTGCAACAAAGGAAAGTGCTACTATGATTGGTAGTAACGCTGAGCTTCAGTCTATAATAGAAAGCTGCATTGAAAGAGTACTTGATCGAAAACTGGACAGCTTTCTCAAAAAAGGAAAATACAAGGAAAATCAGGGAAGTTGAGCAAATTATAGATTCGCAGTCAACAAATATGAAGGATCTCCAAACAAAAATCGACTTCCTACAGAATGCCTGTAATCGCATGGTAAAGGAGAACAACGACCTAGAGCAGTACTCACGGAGAAACTGTCTGAGAATCTTCGGAATCCCAGAAACTGAGAACGAAAGTACGGACGACGAAGTCATTAAATTTGCTAAAAGCAGACTTGATGTTCAGATTGATCCATCCGAGATCGACAGATCACACCGTATTGGCAAGCCAGGCTCCCCAAGTCCAAGGCACATTATTGTAAAATTCCTCAGTTATTCAGTTCGTCAACGTGTCATTAAGAACCGACGTCGTTTAAAAGGAACTGGAATCGTGGTTAAGGAAGACCTCACCAAGTATAACCAGAGTCTTCTTCAAGAAGCAAAGAAACTTGCTAAAGTTAAATCTCCGTGGTCTCACGACGGGAAAATTCTTGCCCTGGTTGACGTTAACGGCATTGAACGTAAGCAGAAAATATCTGACTTAAGTGAACTTGAGCGGTTGTCTTGAAAATTGTATGATGGTACATTGACTAGCCTTTTATTCTGCACTGTTTTCTACCTGCTTATTGAATTTATTTGTAAGTTAACAAATTAATCCAAAGGTTTACACTTTACTTAAGGTTTTTCAGTTACAGAACTTTTTGTTTCTTCTTCTCCTTCTTATTCTTCCTTCTGTCTCTATCTTTTCTACCTATCTGTCTCTTTCTTGTATGGAGCCTCTTGCCGATCGACATATTTTGTTTCCCTTTAATGACCTCACAAATACTCAACTTGACCATCTGCTATGGGATTGTAACGATGAAGTTTATCATGATAGATCATTTGAAAATTACCTTAAGAATGCCATTAATGAAAATCACACGTCAAATAACTTTTCATGTAATTATTATAATGAATCCGAGTTTAATGAAACTATAAAAGATAAAAATGTTAATTTATCGATTTTCCATTTAAATATCAGAAGTCTCCCGAAGAATTATCCGCAGCTTGTTGTTTATCTCGATAACATAACACATGATTTTGATGTCATCCTTTTATCTGAAATAGGTCAAAGTAATATAGACCACCTTAGATGCATTTTGACTGGTTATGACCTTGAGTATGTTGCTTCCCCATCTAAGTGTGGTGGCGTTGGTATTTTCTATAGATCTATTTATAATATGCACTTTGTAAAGAAAGAGGTTATCTCTAGTAACTTAAATTGCTCATGTTCACAGTGTCAGATCGAAGATATTTGGGTAGGGCTAAGTAATGGTAATCAAACTTTTTGTGTCTCTGCGTGTTATCGACATCCTAAGAGTAATATCAAACACTTCTTAGAATCACTCGATCAAACCTTGAATTCTTCTTTTATTCCCCATATGTGTATTATTGGGGGGTGATTTTAATATTGATGTTTTGAAAGTTGAGTCACGGTCTGTGTGTATCGATTATACAAACGTCATGCTATGTAACAACTTTATACCTACGATAACTCTACCTACTAGGATAAACGATTACAGTGCTACCCTAATTGACAATATTTTCATCAGGCTACCCAATAAGCTCCTTGATAATAATATGTTCTCTGGAAATTTTTTCACTGACTTAAGTGACCATCTCCCAAGTTTTTGTGTTATCGAGGGGTCTACTAACCATTCTAAAAGTAGACCATTCATTAGGTTTTATGATCAAAAGAATTTTAATAATTTTCTCTATTCGCTTGAATCCTATGATTTTTCGTTTGTTTATAGTTACAATGATGTTGATACATCATATAACAACCTCACCTCTATTTTACAACGTCTTCATGATGAACATTTTCCTCTGGTTAGAATGTCTAGAAAGAAGTATAATGACAAGCCTTGGATTACGCCAGGAATAAGGAAATCTATCTCTAGTAAAAACATTCTTTTTCGTAAATACATTAAAAGTCCTACTGATTCACTTAAACTTAAGCTTAGAACGCATCGTCGAATTCTGAATTGTATAATTAGGTCTGCTCAATCTTCTTACTATAGGGATATTTTAACTTCTAGACAAACCTCCTCAAAACAGGCGTGGTCAGTAATTAACAAACTTGTCAAGGGGAAAATTAAGACTCAGTCACAACGTATTACTTCTATTTCTTACGATGGTGTTACTTACACAGATGATTATGGTATTGCAAATGCATTTAACGATTACTTTTCTACTATAGGTAACAAGCTTAGCCACCACATGTTTTCTTCTGTAAATCCCTCAAAGTTCTTGGACAACCCTGTTCCCAATTCTATCTTCTTTTCACCCGTATCAGTTGCTGAAATCTGTGATCACATTAATTCCCTTAAGCCCGGTAAAGCCCCTGGAATTGACGGTATCCCTGCTAAACTTCTTAGGTCCGCAAGCTACATTTTGGCACCTGCCCTTTGTCATATCTTTAACAATGTGTTCCTCAGCGGTGTTTATCCCGATTCAATGAAAGTAGCCAAAGTTATCCCATTGTTCAAGAAAGGTGACTGTACTTTACCCGAGAATTACAGGCCGATAAGTTTACTGCCTTGCCTAAACAAGCTTTTGGAGGGTGTAATTGAAAAAAGGCTTAGAAAATTTTTCAATGATAATAATTCATTATATGATTTTCAATTTGGATTTAGAGAGGGTCATTCAACAACTCATGCATTGTTAGAAACTGTAAACTCTATTCGCTCTCAGCTTGATGTTGGTAATAATGTTTTAGGTCTTTATCTTGATCTTAAAAAAGCTTTTGACACCGTCGATCATAGTATACTTTTGCAAAAATTATATCATTATGGTATCCGTGGTAGTGCACACCAAATTCTGTCATCCTATTTATGTAACAGAAAGCAATGTATTTATGTAAATGGTACATATTCTAATTACTTAAGTGTTAATATTGGTGTCCCTCAAGGCTCCGTTCTAGGACCTTTGTTGTTTCTAATTTACATTAATGATGTACATAATGCTCTTCCTAATGTATCTACTTGTTTGTTTGCTGATGATACAAATGTTTTTCTATTCGATCGTAGTTGTGATGATTTAATTGTAAGGGGTGTTGATACGCTCCATCGACTCTGCAGTTGGTTTGATACTAATAAGCTTACTCTTCATTTAGGAAAAACTAATTTCACCATTTTTCATTCTAGAGAGGTGGCTCACCCTTGTTATGACCATTTTGTATTTAAGGATGTAAAAATCAAGAAGTCAAGTAGTACTAGATATTTGGGATTAATTATTGATGAAAAGCTGAACTGGGTAGATCATATTAGCGATCTTTGTAACTCTCTAATAAAGTATACTGGTATTTTTTATCATCTTAGGGGAACCTTTCCCAAAACCACTGCTATTCAAGTATATTATTCATTTATTTATTCTGAGTTGAGGTATGCTATTGAAATTTATGGAACTGCCAAAAAATCTTACTTAAAACCGCTTCATATTCTTCACAATAGACTCATCAAGGTTCTGACAGGTAAACCCAGACGTTATCCTACCAATCAACTATACAGGGAGTTTAACCTACTCATGTTGTCCGATATTCATACTTACTGTATGTGTTCTTTTGTTTATAACTTTCGTAATAAATTGTTACCCGAAGTAATTTCTGACGCTGTGTGCTACCATCGTATCACTAATGATCGTATTACCCGGAATAACAACTTTTTCAATGTAACTCGTCATAGCTCTCATCATGGTAAATTGCTCCTCAATAATTACTGTTTTTCTCTGTGGCAGTCTCTGCCTTCCTCAATCACAACTGCAAAATCACTTGGGTCTTTTGAAATGAAGCTCAAGATATATCTTTCTAACACATATAATTAAGCATATTTTTTCTCGAATATTGTGCTCCCCTTCCTGGCTTCTTGTCTCCTTTTCTTCTTCTGTCCCTTTTCTTCTTCTCTCTTTCCCTTCTTCCTTGTCTTTCCTCTTCTGCTCGCCTTTCATCTGTTACGTTTAATTTCTTTTTCTCGTTTGCTTTGTTTAAGTACGTTTTGTTTTTTGTCATTTAATTTGTATTAACTGTTAAGTTGGTCACTAGCTTTGATAGCAGTTTCCCTGTTTTCTAGTGTCCTTCATATGTTTTTAAATCTACAATTCTTGTTGTTTAACTTTTGAAAATTTTTGTAAAACATATGAGAAATAAATTTGAATTGAATTGAATTAAATATAGTGTTGTAAAATGTTTACAGCAAACTAAAATTTGTAAAAGAATATTTTATGTAACTGATTATATTTCCTTGAGCAAACATAAATATACTTCTTTTAATTTCATTTTTGTTTTGTTGTATTTGTTTTCCTCCTGTTTATTGAGTTTTGTTCCAAACTTGGTATAAACATGTTGTGTTCACACTGTCAATATGTACAGACATTAATCAAGTATGAAAGTTACTTTTAACATCATTGTAAAGTTTTAATTCTTACAGTTTGTAAAACATTTACAGCAGACTAAAATTTGTAAAAGAATATTTTCTTATCTAACTGATCATATTTCCTTGAGCACACATAAAAATAGTACCTCATTTTATTTTATTTTATTTTATTTTATTTTATTTTATTTTATTTTATTTCATCTTATCTTGTTTTTATTTTTATTTTATTTCATTTTGTTTCATTTTACTTCATTTCATTTTATGTATTGTACATATTACAGTATGCTCAGGAGAAGTTGTTGGGTGTACACCAAAACCAATGCATTCTTAAATTCTGATCCCACTTCACAAAGTTATCTCGAGTTATCTAACAGATAGTGCAGATGGTTAGAGATTAGTGTTATTTCAGTGCTAGACATGAACCACATAGCCTAGGTTTTTTCCCTTTTTCCTTCCCACAACAACAGAAGAGAAGTTGGGTAATAACAATGATGATGAAACCACATTCACCGCAGAACCAAGTAGGAAACGAATTCTCAGGTCAGAAAGCATAGGTACAAATTCCATCCCCCGACCTATGGGTAGACGTCACATGTTTCCTGAGAGATGTATTCTATGCCAAACTGAAAAAACGAAGCGGGACAACAAAACAGGCAAGAGGATACGCATCCCACTTACACAGTGCGAACAGGTCAGTGGTGGTCAGCTTTTGCAAGCCGCTCGTCTCAAGCAGGACACAGATTTGCTGATTCAAATTGAAGGTGAAGATTTGGTTGCCAGGGAGCTGAAATATCATCGTGACTGTTACCGAGCATACACTCGATTCTTGAGTTATGAATTAACTAATACAGGGAAGGGCTACATGAAAGCCTTCCACAAATTCAGTGAGGATGTAGTGAAAACAAGGTTGATCGAGCAGAAAGAAATTTTAACACTTGCAAATCTGAACAAGCTGTTCATACGCACCATTAAAGATGTAGAAGGGGTTGATGCACCATACAAGACATGGAACCTTAAAAAACGATTGAAGAAAGCTTTTCCTGAATTGATTTTTCTCACTCCTTCATGTCGAAACATGAGTGACATTGTTTTCTCAGAGGCAGTTTCAACAGAAGACTTTGCAGAAGAAATGGTTGGTGACGAATCATCGAATGAAAGCTCGGAAGATGAAGATGTGGTTTCTTCAGCAAGAAAGATGGTGACATCAAATTTCCAAGCCAGTTGTAGCCCTGTTAATGATCACCACAACCTCTACAATGCAGCTTTGGTGATGAATTCTATCGTTAATAACAGCCAAACTTCAACTACACCATGGCCCCCCACATCAAGTGACCTCACACTCCAAAAATCCAAAGAGAGTATTCCATACCAGCTATTCAACTTCCTAGCTTGGCTTGTTGGTGCTTCATCAGATGCAGAAAGAGAATCATTTGTAGATGTTCCAGACAGCTCTGAAGAGAAGTTACTTTCCATCGCACAAGATATTGTGTTCATGACTAAGAAAAAGCCAATGCCTAAGCACATTGCTCTCGCAACAACAGTCCGGCATCTAACAGGTTCCACTCAACTGATTGGTATTTTGAATGGGCTAGGCCATAGCATTTCCTATACCAGTACTATGGAATATAATACAGCTTTAGCTAAACAGGTTGTCACCTTGGGTGATGG